>JAXASZ010000882.1:0-18340 GCA_038407095.1 Ceratocystis destructans
TTACTTGATTCAAGGTAGACTTCGAACTGCCTGCCTGGAAGGGGAGGGGGGAGGAAGTTACTTGCTTCAGAAAAAAAAGCCAGTTGGTTGCTTTGCTTACCTCAGCATTGGAAAAACTATTACGTGCACATGACATTGCTCGCTTTTCTCCTCCTATTCTCTTTTCTTTTTTCCCCTTATTTTGTCCAAAGTACGCCAGACGCAACGAATATTCGAAAATGCAAGCCAACGCAAGAGACCTGCGGCAATACGGAGGCCAATAAAACAATTCGAATAAGTGGAAAAGCGCGCTCTGCTTTTCCCTAGAGTTATTCGCTACCAGTGTCGTAGTCGGTCGAATGAGAGTGCCATGGAAGGAAGATGGGATTGTTCCAGGGCGCACTGTGTCGTATTGAGGCGTTCGGCTTTTCTCTGATCATTTGAAAGGGTGCAGCTAATATAGAAAACCGAGATCCAAGGAGAAAAAGCCATTGGATGATAGAGGAGACTTGGCTTGTGCTGCCATGGCTATTCAGGGCGACATATCTGGCTAGGTATGGGCATGGGAAAGGAAATTGACCGTCTTCTTTTCCTGAGTCTTGGGAAGGCAAGTCTCCTGCATGCGTGTAAGTATGTGTGTTGGGCTGAAGCAGAATGAGAGAAGAGAGAAGAGAGATGACAACAGGGAAAACTGGCAGTCAGACGCACGCTAGCCGCGGCGCTGGATTTTCCTTTGGGCTGAGCCTTTAACTGATGACGTGCGGCCTGGCAAGTACAAAAGATGGAGAGCTGCATTGGAAGAGTTGCGTGGGAAATGATGCCGTTGGCTGACTGTGGCTCCTCCTTCTTTTGCCTTCCCCTCTTTCACTGTTCTTCTTTTCTTCTAATCTCCCGGTTTTGTGATATGCCCCAGCTCGACGTCCGCCTGCACCTACAGCCTCGTTCTTGTTTTTGCCTTTGCCGAGCCGTTTTCTCTTATATATCGACCCTCATCCTCACTTGGACTTATGACATCTGTGACATATCCTTGCCTCCGATTCTACATTAGCAGCCTCAGTGCCTCCTACTCCTACTCATGCCACCAGACAGTCAGGCACCCGGGTCCCTGCCAACCCCCCAGCCCCACCCAGCAGCGTTGATGATGAGTCGGTCCAAGTCTGACTCGGCGCAGCATGCTTCAGAGCTTCTACTCTCGCCACCACGGCCTATTGGGCATCAAAAGTTGAGCTGCCCGCAAGTCTCCCCGTTCAAGTAACTCGAAGCATAGCGATGATGCTGCTGTAACTCCAATGAGGTGTTTGCAGGGTGCTAACGCCTCTCTCCTCTCGTGTTCAGCCCTACTGATGTTTTCTGCGCTGTGACCACACCGCTTTCCCCGGATATAGGGCTAGACGTCGCCCAAAATACCTGGCCCTCAGTTATGGAACCAGGCTGTGTATTAAACACAGAGACATCAGTCACGGTGCCCGGCTGTGCTCAAGGCTCCCAGCTTCTAGGCCAGGATCCTAGTAGGTGAGTAAATGGTGTGGATGAGGCGGATTCCGAAGCATGATGACAGGGCCTAATCCATGTGTAGACAACTCGCGATCTATGACTATTCGTATGCATCAGATCATGAGCGCAACAGTAGTGGCTTGTAAGCCCTGAGCCTTCTGTAGATATATTTCCAAGATAATATAGACGTTAACACGCCATCACAGGAAATCTCAGGCTGCCTCGCAGAGCCCTACGCAAAAAAGCCGGCCTAGACAGCCTCCCAGCCCTAATGCTGTCCCTCCTGTGAAAATGGCCGCGGGGAAGTTTGCCTGTCGTCGGCGTCGCAGCCTCACGGTGCCAAAGCTCACCGCGTGTGGCCGCATTACCGGTATAAACCGCCTTACTGCCCCGTTTCAAACCTTGCTTCCTAAAGGCATAGCACGAAACAACCGCCGCAAATGCAGGCGTGTATTGGCTGGCTCTATTTGTGCAGCACTGGCGAGAATCCCCGATATGGCAGACTTTATGACTGCCACACGAAGGGCCCCGGGCAAGCCAGTGCAAGTACAGCTAGAGGTGGATGCAGAGTTTCATGAATTATGTGCGCCTTTTGTAGGCCAAGCAGCGGTACAGGAATTGCATCGCGACCTGGATGGCCAGGTTTGCCTTTCTAGAGAGGCAGATATGGAGCCGGAGGACTACGAATGGGCAGCACAGCTAGCTCCCGTGACGCAGGTAGCGCTTGAAACTGGCCTCCTCTGTACGGAGAGGTCTTTGTGTGAGCCTCCAGCGAACAGTGTGTCTTTTACTGAAACAGTCTCAGAAAACAATGCGCTTCCGGGGGCCATACACGATCCCCGCCTTGTTACGCCCAAGCAGTGCGCTGAATTTGACAATTGTTATTACACTATTCAGGCACGCGCACGTTTTCCTTACTGGATCGGCAGGAGTGTTCCTGACAGTCCTGATGATTTTGTCCCGTGTCCTCCCTCGCCAACTATAAAAGACGATAGTGAGACTATTCAAGAATTAACAAGCTTGATGCAAAGCCTGAGCCTCGGCGTTGATGATACTTCTGTAGCATACTCTCCTTGGCTTGTAGCCTCGGCTCCACCCTCAAGTCTAGCTATAGGCCCTGCCCTAGAGTCCATGCCCACCTCGGCGCCCGTCTTCAACTCGACTCTAGGCCCCACTCCTCTGTCTTCTCCGAGGGCCCATTTGTCAAGCGCCCAACAGGTCAAGACTCCAGCCCCCCCTATTATGGGAGACGCCGTGTTGGCTACATCTCCCATTTTTGAACCCAATTTGGGCCCTCCATCACCCCCCCTTTCACCTTTACTTCCACTCCAGCCCAGTGCTTTCCCACCACCACCACCACCACCACCACCCCTCCCTACTTTGCCGAAAATGGTATTTGGTGTTTCTAAGGCATCTGGCATTGCCTCAGTTTCAAACACGGACAAGCCCGAATTTCTTTTCACATTTTCTTCGGTTAAGCCTGCTACGGTGCCGCAGTTTTGGGGTGGCGACATAGAGCCTATACCGCCTCTAGCGCTCAACCCTACAGAAGGGAAGGGTGCAGCACCTATAGAGTCATGTGTAGACGGCCATTCCGCTGTTGTGGAATGCCAGTCGAAACAAACACACCTGCAGTCTCCTACATCTTCAGCATGCGAGTCTGTGCTGTCCTCTGTGCCGAGCACACTGGATTTATCGTCTCTATCAACCACGTCATCCTCAATTGTTTGCTCGGCTGGGATGCTTTCGCCACTTGATTTGGCGACTAAGCTCCACGAATCGATTTATGGACCCAACTCAGCGGGAATGGAGGGAGCCTTTAGCCCGCTGGCCATGTATCGAAAACAAAGGATGCGAGAGATTGTGAGTAGACGCATGTGTAGTAAGCGCCCAAGAGAGCATTGTGAGGAAGAGGAGAAACTGCAGGTCGCTAAGCGGGTCTGTTCCTGGGGCGAAGGTGCTGAAAATAAAACGATTCCTCGTTTGAGGAAAGCGATGATGGCTTGTCATGCATGAGGGTCTTTCTTAACTATACTAGGGTTATGATAATGCTTGACGCCAGAATGCCATACTAGGCTTTTTTTCCAGGGCTGCGCCATTTCTTTTTGTTTTGCCCATAATTTGTGCCAATCCAAATGGGGACCATGGGTTTTTTGGCATCGTCTAGGCAGACCACACGGTTAGGTGCAGAGTTGTTTTTTTGCCTCCCCAGAGTGCGCCACTAGATGTGTGATGCCGGAGGGCATATAAGCAAGCAGATTCAGGAAAGGCCGTATCTCAACGGGCCTGCCGAAGATTTAGGGAGAGAGAATAAAGCACAAAGAAAAAGCAATGCTAACACGGTGCTTCCATTCAGTCACATTTTCCTTTTTGTTGCTACTAGGAGATCACCGCGAGTGATAGGCTGAGGTTGCATATTTTGAAGCATACTCCTCCTCGCTTAACCAAAATCAAGTTAAAGTACGTGGGATGGCGGTTCTTTTTGCTTGCTTTGATCTTGCGCTCTTTCAGTCTGCCTTATCATTTCTATATTGGTTTCAGCGGTTTGTGAAGCCATGGCTATTTGCTGACTGAGTTCTACCTGCTGAACGGATTGTTATTCGGGGAGTGGTCCCGAGGGACTGGCACCAGGGGTTTAATTATATTTTACACGGCGTTACGAAGGTGCTACTGCAATCTATAGGACTGCCAAGAGCCAGTGGGAAGATTTCAATGAAATGGAGGAACGGCCATGGCCGAATGTTACATTTGCTATGAAACTGGGCTCTTTGTACTAATACTGTCTTTGTTGGTGGGTTTATTTATTCAGCTTGCCTTGCGCTCTCTCAAGGGATAGATAGACGGTAAAGGACCTGTCCACAACTCACCCATTCCACTTTACATCTTAGTTGAACATTCATTATCATGTGTCGCCCTATACGCATTGCCAGATACACCTACTCTGTGTGCAAAAGAAGCCAGCTCCATGGCCATGCTCACGTCTTCAACCGTCTAATATTCGAGGCGTGCGAACGACCCATCAAGGCTTGCTTGCGTACCATCAAGCACTTGCGCAATCCCTTCCACGACCGCGGCCACAGCCTTGAAAATGCCGGCGAGTATCAGTACATCACATGCCAGCCCGGAATATGCCCTTGCTTCGAAAGCCGCATGGCTCTGCGCGACTTCCATGTCATTGAGCAGAGCCCCGGTGAGCTGTCGGAGCTGTGTGTGATCGAGAACCAGAACGAGCCGGTCTTGTATGCGGCATTCAAGAGGCATTTTGGTCGTCGAGTGCGTGAGAACAGCGCGTACGATCATAGGGATAAACAGAGAGAAACAGAGAGACAAAAGGAAAGGGGAAGAGAAAAGGAAAGAAAAAGAGATCGCTCGCGTGTGTATACAGAGTACCCCGGGGACCGTGGAAATTGGACCCCAAGTCCTGGCTATGATACAGAAGCCAGAGAGCGTCGCCAATCGCGCCAATCGCGGGAGCACAGGCTGCCAGCTGAGAAGCAGCCCTCAAGATCCAGGAAGCCTTTCCAGGAGGGACGTTCTGCTAGTAGCCGGCCTATAGACAAGAGATCGGATGAGAAATGTTTCGGCGAGAACCTGACGCCAAACTGGCATTTCTCCGGCCGATACACGCCTGAAAGATATCCATCTTCCGGCCCCTCGTCCCACGAATATTCACCCGAAAGATACATCTCTAGGGGCCGCACTCCCGGCTCCGCGTCAGACAGCCGTAGAGATCCCGAGCGTGTGCGCAAAAGCTCCCGGTCAGTCGAGTTTGTGCTGCCCGACGAGCATGACAACTACGGGCCCAGCTATGGCCATGGCGAGCGCGGCTGTAAAAATCGTGGCTACCGTAGTAGCGAGAGAGCCCGCTGTGAGAGTCGCAGCCGGGTTCGTCATGAGAGCAGGGTCAGCAGCAGCGACCGCTCACGTGATCGGTCACACGGAGCGCGCCACGGCGCCAATTGCGAGAAATCTCACGGCGAACAGCAGAACGCATACTATGATCGGTACTACGGAGACGATAGCTACGATTCGGTGCCACGGACGTACCATAGAAAGACTAAAGAGACGAAGACGAAGCGAAACTGTGCCCCTGCCCCCTCTTTTCATGTTGGGGGAGATGGGAATAAGCTTGTGCAGCATCAAGGAGGAAGCACAGCGAACAGGGTTAGGTCTAACTACAAGCCGCCGAGTGTTGAGAGCGTTGCAGAGTAAGGGGGGCATACGGGTAGACGAGATGGAAGGCTTGGCAAGGGTATAGGCGTAATAGACTTGGAAGCATGCAAAGGCTGAATGGAAACTACTATTTTAAGAACATTTCTCCGTGTAACGTATCACAAGCAAAGTGTTGAGCTTGCAGCCGCTGACGTAGGCGGCCGGTCGAGGGTATCTAATCTGCCAAGAAATGTGGTAGATCAAGCCGGTGTATGGCTGGCCTCTTCTGGTGGCGAGTTTCACTAGGCGCTGAAGCTTCGTGCGGATGTGTGAGCGCTTAGGTAGAAAGGCTAGGAAGCAAAGGGCTGTGATTAGGGTTGCACGGCGCTTAGCTAGCAGGGGCCGAAGGATCCAATTAACAAGGAGATAGCAATAATTGGCTGTGACGAAAGACAGAGAGAAGAACAAAGAAAAAGCGAATGAAGAATAGCTGAGAAAAAAAACAAAAAAATCAGATGCGCCGGGAGAGAGAAGGTGACGAGAAGAGCGTGAAAGAATGCAGTGGACAGTGGGTGTGTGAAAGTGCGTGGTTGCTGTGGTGCTTGGAGACGCCCAAAGCCGGCCGGGTGCTTTCAAAGCAGGGTTTCTTTTTCTTTTTATATCATATTTTTCTTTTCTCTCTGGAAGTTCTCAACTGTTCTCGTTGCTTCCCATTGTTCACCCATTGCTTGGGCATTCACTTTTTCTCTTTAGTTCCCCTGTCCATCTCCTTTGTTCTCCCAGATATGGACACCTAAAAGAACCGATATACTGCTGCCATCTTGTCTTTGTCTCCATCCTCGTTTTCGTTCTCGTTTACTTCTCTTTATTCCTTAGATCCCTCTACCGAACTCTGTTGATCTTGAGTTTCTTTGCGTTCATCAGTCTCTCGCTTTATTTCTTTGTTAGCCTTTTCTGCATCTTGTTTTACCTGGGGTAAAAGCTCTTCCCGTCGCCCATCTTCTTTTTCATCCCATCCTGTCTCCTGCTTCTCTTCTCTCAAACTTCGTCTCTTCTTTGCTCTCCTCATTTTGAACATTTCCAACATTTCCTTGCTGCATATACTTTGATGTCTCTTTAGCCCATCATGACTTTCGATATCTCCCAAAACATCCCCAACGTGCCATCCAACCTACGCTCCAAAGTGCTCGATATCGCCTCGCTGCGTAGCCTCCCTCGCCATGTCTCCACTTCCCACACACCATATCTTGGGTTGCGCGCCCGCCTGTCTCAAGTGTGGCTGAACCGCTGGACTGTCCTGTTACTGCTGGTGCTGGTCCGCGTTCTGCTAACCCTTGGCAGTCTACACGACAATATCGACGATGCTAAGGAAAAGGCACTTTCGGCCTGCACCAAGGTCGAAGATGTCGGTAGCGCCATGGCTTCTATGCCTCATTATTTATCAGTCGGCGTCAACGATATGTCGGCTGGCATGGTTGACACAGCTGTTAGTGCCATGGTTGGCGCCATGGACCTGGCATTGACAGTAGTCGAGAGCCTGATCATCTTTGTCATCAATATGATGACGTCGACCTATGTGTGCCTCGTGACATCGCTAATTCACAGTGGTCTAAACGCTGCAGCAAACGTCACGCAGGAAGTCACAGACTTGATGAATCAGGCTATCAAGGGCATCACGGACTCGATTTCCTCAGGCGCTGACTCCCTGCAAGACACCATCAATAAGTTTGCTGACGAGATCGAAAGCTCCGTCTTTGGCAGCCTGCTCCCAGACATCCCCAAAGTCAACTTCACTGAAGATTTGACGAATCTAAATAACATCAAGATTAATACCACTAGCTTCGTCAGCGACCTGAACGAGCTAAACGACAGCATTCCCACCTTCGAGCAGGCCAAGAACATGACCGATGCTGCCATTTCCATACCCTTCAACCTGATACGAGACGCCATCACCGATAAATACGCAAACTACCGTTTTGACAGTACTGCCTTCCCGATAGCACAGAAGCAGCAGTTAAGCTTCTGCTCCAATAACGATGGACTTAACAGCTTCTTCGATGCGCTATATGAAACCGCCCGCTCAGCTCGCACCACCTTCATTGTCGTGCTCATTCTGCTGGCTCTTGCTGCCATGGCCCCTGCTGGCTGGATGGAAGTTCGCCGCTGGCGTCGCGACCGCTCGAATGCTCAGCTTGTGCAGGCCAGCCATGGAAGTGGAGCTGGCAGTCCCATGGCTGCACAAGCTGAGCCACCACGCGACCCCATGGATGTGGTGTATATTGTAGCACACCCACACTCGGCCCACTGGGGTCTCAAGGCAGCATCGCGGCTTAGTGGCAAGAACCAGATCCTGCTGCGCTGGACATGGGCCTACATGACCACTACACCGGCATTGTTTGTGCTTTCTCTAGCCGTAGCCGGACTGGCCGCATGTCTATGCCAGCTGGCTGTGCTGCATGCGTTGCAGAAGCAGATTCCAGCATTGAGTGAGCAAGTGGGCGATTTTGCCGGAGACGTTGTAACCACACTGCAGAGTGCTTCGAACGATTGGGCTGTCGGTGCAAATAATGTTCTGGGCGAGCTAAATACTGATGTCAACAATGATCTTCTCGGCTGGGTGGTCAATGGCACGACAGCGGCAAACAACACGCTTAATAGCTTCACTGATGTGATGGAAACAGCGCTTGGCACTGCTTTCAATGGGACTGTTCTCAAGGAGCCTATCTCGGATGTCATCTACTGCCTTATTGGCCTGAAAGTTGCCACCGTGCAGAAGGGCTTGACCTGGTTGCAGGAGCAGGCCAATGTGACGTTCGCGCAGTTCCCGGTCGATGTGTTTAGTGCTGGTGCTAACTCTAGCCTGGGCGCAGACTCGAATATGACAAGCTTCCTAGCTAGTCCTGCCAGTATTACGACAGACGAGATCTCTGCTGCTGCCGACAAGATTGTCAATAAGCTTCGTAGTGCCGTAACGATCGAAGCTTTAATTTCGCTCGGCGTGCTTCTTGTCTATGCCGTGATTGTGCTCTCTGGTATGCTGGCTGGGCTCTATGCTGCTATCACAACCGAGAAGACTCGGGCCGAGGGTGGCGGCAGTTTCACTTTCGCAGACCCTCACAGTCAGCCAAACGATAGCCCGCCGGTTTACACGGCCACACCAGCCGATGCATACAGAATGCCACGACGTAACAGTGCTGCCACGGTGGCCGCACTTGGAAAGCTCCTAAAGACGCGCGCAGGACTCGACAATGATACTGGCCTGGAGTACGCCGGCCCTTCTGTCACCAGCGAAAAGGCCGCTGGCGGTGGACGGAACTAGGAGACTGTCTACGGCCATGCAGCCCCAGGGGGGCCGGCTGGCCATGTGAATCAGGAGTACAATTGGCCCCAGCCAGAGCCGAGTGTTGAGCAGGGTGCTGAAGATCAAATCAGGGCCAGGGCGGAGTCCAGGCCAGGCAAGAGGCCTGGACGCCTACAGCCAGTAAACATCTTCGATGATGCGTATGCATACTCGACATCGATGCAAAGCCCGGCATATGAATCAGGGGGGTTTTCCGACTCGGAATGGGTTCGGCATAAGCTTCGGGGTTAGACGGGGGTGGAGAGGGAATAGGGGGTGTGGTGCTTGTTTGCATTCTTCCATTTGTTTCGATGACTTAGCTCTATTTTTCAGCAGTGTTGAAGTGCGCATCGCTTTGCATCACATGACTTTGCATCACATGACTTTGCATCGCATCATTTCACATCGCATCACTTCACATCGCATCACTTCACATCGAATCACAGAGCTTCAAATCATATTACACCATAATAATCTGCTTAATACACATGTACAATTTTACGGGTAAAAGTTTTGCTGAGCCATTTGCTGAGAGGTATTATGCTATTGTCCATAAAGGGCTTATAAGCATATAGGCCCAGAGCGGCCTCGGTGATCTTGACAGTTTGGTCATTTGACGATGATGACAGCGACTTTTCATCATTCGAGAACACTGCTATTGTTGCCCAACTATCATAGACTGTGAGATTATATGAACAAGACTCGCAATGCTCTTCAACCTGTGACTTCGACTCCATCTAACTTGGGGCGCGATGGTTGAGGAGTGAAAGTGAAGTAAGTAGATACGTCAACTTGCAACGGGCCGATTCAAAGAACTTGCCGGCAAGAGCGGAGGAACTTGCAAGTGAGCCTAATAGCCTCTTAATGATGTTGCGATGTCTTGCTCCGTTGCGAAATGTTAGAATGCCTCTTGTGAAAGCTTCTTGTTTCCCTAGAGAGTCACGTGGCCCTACGATGAAGAGGGCAGATAATAAAATAAATAAAATAAAAAGTCACAAAACCAACTCCCATATATACCCTAAGTCTAAAAGTGGGACTAACCCCCAGCTTCCCCGCAAACATTCCCCCTATCCTGAAAAACCTGCCACACTTCCTGAAATCATCAACATCACAAAGACAAGACAAGCAGAGTCCAGTGCAGTCCGGGAAAGCCTCTCCAAACACGAGAAAAAGCCAGACTGCGTGAGAATGTGAATGCCCATGGCATATCCTTCGAATTTCCTGGTGGCTGTTGCCTTCTGACTGTGGATGAGCCACCCACCAGGCAGCCCCCTTTCTAGTGTGACCCGCCACAGTCACCAGTCCGTCCGAGGACAGAGGAGCGCAAGAAACCAAGAAGAAAAGGGGTGCGAGTCGACGACGAGGCTGTGCTCACAGTTGGGAAAGCGCGGCCTCAAGACTCCACAGCTCATTGTCAGAATCTCCGACGGAGTCAAAGAAGAAGAAAAGAATGAGACCTGTTTATCATCGTCGTCCTCCAGCAGTCCGGAAAAAGGCGAGGCACCAAAACTCAAAGGTACTCCCATCCCTCCCCTGAGGGCTGTAAGAGGGAGAGTCGACGTCGATCAATAATAATCAAAACTCCTGTATTTAAGGCGTCAGCATTTCTTACCTTCATTTTCTTAATCATCACCATGAACTCTCACAACAACAACAACAACCCCGTTTCCCAGCCTTCTGAGTGAGACAAAGCTGCCACAATTCTCGATTCACTGCTCGACAGGATTGAAAAGATAGAACAAAAGTCTACTCCGGAAACTTCCTTCAACACCTCGGGTAATTTGATATTCCAAGACCTCCAGAAACTAGACAACATAAACCAGAAGAAGTTGTCTAGACAGACAACCAGCATCCTTGGAGGATACGACCTTCTTTATCTCTTTGAGGGACTAGAAGACAATGACTTCAAGGAAGCAATGCAGATTGAGACAAATTGGAAACCAATCGGCGGACAAGAACTACATACAGATCGACCCGAAGCCGTTAGGATTATCAATTCCAACCGCGCACAGAAGGGAAGATCACCAAAACAAACGGACACTCTCACACTCTCGCAGCCCAAGGGCCTATCGAGTTGCACCAAATACACGAGGGCATCTCACATTTCTCCAAATGGATGAATGCCTCTCAACTTGCACCAGACGGAGGCATCTCACATTTCTCCAAATGGGTGAATGCCTCTCAATACGGATGAATGCCTCTCAATTTGCACCAGACGGGGGCATCTCACATTTCTCCAAATGGGTGAATGCCTCTCAACTTGGACCAGACGATGGCATCTCACATTTCTCCAAATGGGTGAATGCCTCTCAATACGGATGAATGCCTCTCAATACGGATGAATGCCTCTCAATATGGATGAATGCCTCTCAACTTGCACCAGACGGGGGCATCTCACATTTCTCCAAATGGACGAATGCCTCTCAATATGGATGAATACCTCTCAATATGGATGAATGCCTCTCAACTTGCACCAGACGGGGGCATCTCACATTTCTCCAAATGGACGAATGCCTCTCAATATGGATGAATACCTCTCAATATGGATGAATGCCTCTCAACTTGCACCAGACGGGGGCATCTCACATTTCTCCAAATGGGTGAATGCCTCTCAATTTGGACCAGACGATGGCATCTCACATTTCTCCAAATGGGTGAATGCCTCTCAATATGGATGAATACCTCTCAATATGGATGAATGCCTCTCAACTTGCACCAGACGGGGGCATCTCACATTTCTCCAAATGGATGAATGCCTCTCAACTTGCACCAGACGGAGGCATCTCACATTTCTCCAAATGGGTGAATGCCTCTCAACTTGCACCAGACGATGGCATCTCACATTTCTCCAAATGGACGAATGCCTCTCAATTTGCTCCAAATAGAACAAAAATGGTAAAACACTATACAATGCGTCAAAATATAAATGGGGAAAAGAAACATACATACTCATTCCTGAACAACACATGGAAATCGCAGACCGGGAAGAGGCTATGAAGGAGCAGTGTCAAGTTTATAGGCCAGAAATACAGCAAGAGATTGTGGATATTCTGAACGAAATCGAAACACATGAGGGAAAGAGCACTGCTGTTGGATACCAGTAGACGTAAAATATATTCAAATCAAATCAACTATTGTTGGATCCAACGTGGAAATAGACATGGATATGGAAAACCACGAGAGGGTCACTACAGCATCAGAACAGGGACGACAGCTTGAAACAACAAGCAATGAAACTTCCGACACGGTTTAAGGCAGAATCAAAAAAAAAAAAACACTCCAGGATCTATACACCACAGGAGTATTGAAGAGGCCCTACATACAACTCCAAGAAGACGACGACGAGTCGATTCCCATGGCGAAACGAATCAGAGCCATGATCGCAAGGATGGCCCACCGTGATCCAGAGAACTACGAAGAGGCAATCAACCATCCAACCAATGCATCAGGATGGCGAGAAGCCATTGACAACGAAATCAAGACTCTTCAAGAGTTCAACACATGGACAGAAGTACCGATCGAGAAAGACATGAAGCTCGTTAACACGAAATTCATATTCAAAACCAAGCCAGGCACTAATGTCCAATCTAAGAAACTGAGAGCCAGATTGGTAGCACAAGAGTTCAAACAAATATAGGGTATCGATTTCCATGAAACCTATGCACCGACTCCAAAACAAACGACAGCTAGAATTTTCTTGGCTATCGAATGTACGTTGAATCTGAAATGTCGAAAAGTAGATGCTACAAATGCATTCGCTCAAGCCAAAATAGATAAAGTCGTGCACCTGAACCCTCCCCCGCCGCTACAAAAGAAGGGGATGGTTGGAAACTGAATCAGGCCCTGTACGGAGTCAGACAAACATCATACGCATGGCACAACAAGATTGTAGCGTGTCTATCTCGACTCGGACTCATCCCATGTGCAGAAGATGAATGCATAATGGTGGATCCAAAGGGAGGAATCACGATCCTGATATACGTCGACGACATTGCGGTCGTAGAGTCAAAGGAGTCAAAGATAAACGACTTCATAACAGGACTTGCACGCACAATCGGCATCAAGGACATGGGGGAACTGAAATCATTTCTGGGAATGGAAATAACTAGAGACAAGGTGAAAAGGAAGATGTGGCTGACACAAGCGAAATACATCGAGAAGATGGCCATGGACTTCGACATGGTTGCCAACCGATCAAAACCAATGACTTTAGAACCTAAACGACCAGAAGAAAAAGGTGCAGATAAAGGAGCGTACCAACCACTCATTGGCACACTCATGTATCCGAGTGTTATGACTAGACCGGATATCTCGTTCGCCACATCCTACCTATCACAGCACATTTCATACCCTGCGGAAAGGCGCCTGGACGCAGCAAAACGCGTAGCAAGATATCTCAGATACACTGCCTCCCTTGGCATTGAATTTGACGCGTCACGTCTTGGGAGAATGGAAGATTTTCTAGTTGGCTATTCAGACGCCGACTACGCCAACTCCAAATACAGGAAGTCAATCCCTGGCATGATGTTTGTGCTAGCTGGTGGTCCGATCCAATGGAAATCGCAAAAGCAACGGAGCGTAGCCACATCCACCACAGAATCGGAGTACGTTAGGCTTACACCTTGCGCAAAAGAAGGAATTTAGATACGTAGAATAGTAAAATAGTGCCCAGAATCACTTAAAACCAAAGATCACTTCGAACAAGCCGCCCAAACCATCAAACTAAGAGAAAACACTCTAATATATCGCCGCAATCCAGCAGTCCTCAAGATTGCAAACGACTAGGGTGCAAGCACCGGGAGCAAGCACATCGATGTACAGTCCCACGCCACCAAGGACTGGGCACGTGAAGGCAAGATATAACTGGAATATATTACAACCGACAACATGCTAGTAGTGGACGGCTTCACAGAGCAGACAAGACGGTTGCCATATTGGAGATAAACACAGCTAATCAAACGGTCATATATATATATATATATATATATCAGTCGAAATCAACTCAATCCCATCAAAAGAAGTAGATCAAAACCACAATTGTAATAATAGACCACAACTTCAGTCTACCTTCGGATAGTCATCGACTTGACGCTGGCCCCTTATACCATACTCTGGAAGAACTAGAACTAGATCTCAAGCTGTGGGCAAAAGACTCCGGTACCGAAATTTCACGATCTCGATCCAAAAGTCTTAAGAGCTGATGCAGGCTCACTATATCCGTGTGAAAGGGAAGATTATCCCATCCATCCAACGGAGCCATGCGGCATATACTGAAAGTTTGGGTTGCCAATGGTTTGTTATTGTTAGTCACGATAATACTGGTCCAATTACTGGCCTGCTTTTTGCTTCTCCTAGTAGGTGAAAATACGGAGGCAGTTTAACTAAGTGATTTCTATGGATTGTACGTACAAGATCAAGAAGGTCAAGATGCCATTATCCACTGGTACTTTAGTAGTACCAAGCAAACCGTACCACTCTTCTATGGTTTCGTCAACAACGAGAAAGAAAAGATCTACAGCTGGCTTGTTTCTTGTATTGAAGAAGCACATCCAAAAACGATGTACGGCAACTGAACGCAACAATCACAGACAATGAAGATGCACTAAAACTAGCACTTTGTAGCCATATGTCATCGGTTATGCAGCAGCTCTGCACTTCCCATGTTGATTCAAATATTGTCCTTCGTATAAAAACCAAGTGGAAAAGTCTACTACCACAGCACTGTTTTGGGGCTTGTCATGAGATGGCTTGGCTGGGGGGAAGAAAGCAGCAATGGGTGACCAATAAAACCTAGGCGTGAAGCCACTACCACAGGAAACTATGCCACGGGGAAAGCAACGTCTCATCTAAAATCCAGTGGTCAGAACGAGCGGGAGCCCTATACGCTGTTCAAAACGAAGCAAGTAAACAAGGGAAAATCAACTCAAGCAAGCTCGACTTTCCAAGGCCCAAAGCAACTTGGGCGATAGGCTTTGGACTGGGAACCCCCGAACACCATAACATTGTCGGTTGCAGAGCTGTGCCGCATGTTGTTCAGGCTCAATCTTCTTCACCTAACTCCTTGCTCGTGAGCAACATGCAGCGACTTGATGCCTTCCTTGGTCTTCAAGTGACCAATATGCCGTGTTTGTTACGTTGAGCCCATCTCCGGCCCACGAGAGGAACATCATAAGCCCGAGTGTGTGTCCTGAGTGGCAAGGAAAGACCCGATCCATTTTGCACAAATATATTTGGCCAAGGTACACCGGGACAAAGATGCCCTAGATTGGTTCGAGACGGTGATACGCATAGGCCTCATGCTCAAAACGGCCAACTCTGGCCTATACCGCCACACCTACTACGCGATATTTTGTTGCTCTATCATGTCTCACTGGTACCTATAACGACATATAACCTTCAACGTGTGGGTTTCCGTTACTCCCAGTGCACAGCATCTGCCACTCATAGTCCAGGTTTACCCCTACTAATGCGCTCATTGCCAATGTTCCAGATGACTTCAAGATTTTATATTAGTTAGTGCATAGCAGTAGTGTGTTGAATGCATAGCTAGTGCTGATGCCTTTGCGAGTACAGTATTGCCACGCATTGATCAAGTAAGCATAATTTCATGGGAACACCAAGAAGTTTAGATCAATGTTGCGGCACCCAACATCACACACTATGACTGCTGGGAAGAGATTGATATTACTCTAGCGCAAGCTAATAAGGGCGGGCTACGTGCACATTTGGCCAATATTTCTCACGTGTGACACCCATTTCCATGCTTCCAGGTCTTCTACCTGTGCCGGCCCAGTCTAAAATCTCGTTCCCATGTTGATGTGCACAGACTTGATCTGGGTGTAAGCCTCCAGCCCAGCCTCACCCAGCTCACGGCCAATGCCACTTTGCTTAACACCGCCAAATGGCACATGTGGATCGCAGTCCTGCGTGCTGTTGATCCAAACCATGCCAGTCTCAATTTCAGCAGCAACCCGGTGGCTTCGTTCCAAGTTGGTTGTGAATACAGCAGCTCCCAATCCATAGGATGTGCTGTTCGCCAGCTTGATAGCCTCCTCCTCTGTCTCAAAGGGCATGATCACCACCACCGGCCCAAAAATCTCCTCCTTGAAGATAGCCATGTCTGGAGTGACGTCGGTGAAAACGGTGGCCTCAACATAGTAGCCCTTTGACAGATGGGCAGGCACACCACCTCCCAGGGCAACAGTAGCACCGGCATCCTTACCAGCCTTAATGTATGAAAGCACACGTTCCTTTTGGGCCTTGGAAACCTGCGGGCCCTGGTACACTCCCTCGGTCCACTGGCTGCCAGCAACACTGACAGCCTTGACCCTCTCGATGAACTGGGCGACAAAGTCGGCATAGACGCTTTTTTGCACAAGCAGGCGGGAGGTGGCCGTGCAAATCTGGCCCTGGTTGGACATGATGCCCATGTGAGACCATTTAACAGCCTGATCCATATCAGCATCCTCGAAAACAAGCAGCGGCGACTTGCCTCCAGTTTCGAGAGTGATATTCTTCAGGGTCTTTGCAGCAGCGGCCATTATATGGGTAGCGGTAGCAGTAGAGCCAGTGAATGCAATCTTGTTAACCAGGGGATGCTCAACAAGAGCACCTCCAACCTCCTTGCCATAGCCGTTAACAAAGTTGACTACACCAGGGGGGAAGCCGGCTGCTTTGACCAGGGTTCCGAGCATTAAAATCGACAGAGGAGTCTGCTCGGCGGCCTTGAGCACCACAGTATTGCCACAGGCTAGAGCGGGCCCAAGCTTCCAAATAGCCATGGACATGGGATAGTTCCAGGGAATGATTTGACCGACGACACCAATCGGCTGGCGCAGAGTGTAGGCCAGCTTGTTAGGAAGCGCAATAGTCTGACCATGGATTTTGTCGGACCATCCAGCATAGTAGCGGAGGGTGCCGACAGACTCTACAAGGTCAATAGCGAGAGCTTCAGCATAGGTTTTGCCTATAATTATAGGGTTGACACCAGTTAGCTAGGGTTAAGGGACACAGGGCTGGCTGGCCGTACGTACCATTGTCCCAGGCGTCAATAGTAGCAAATAGCTTTTTATTTTCGTCCAGAAGATCAGCCAGCTTCCAAAGCAACTTGCCCCTGTTGGCGTCAGAGAGGCCTTTCCATTCGGCACTCTTTAATGCTTTAGCGGCGGCTTTAACGGCGGTATCGATATCGTCAGCGGTGGCAGCGGAGACGGAGACAATGGGCTCTTCAGTGCTGGATGGCGAAAGAGGAGGTCAGCGAGAAGGACAAAGGAAGACAGAAGAAGACAGGGCCAAGAAAAAGTAAGACTCACGCTGGATCAATAGACTGGATAGTCTGGCCATTGGATGAAGGCACAAACTCATTGTTGATAAAGAGGCCAGTGGGCTGAGACCAGGTCATGCCGTTAGGGGCCGTTAGAGAAACCTGGTGAGACATGTTTACAACTTTGGAATTGAAGCTGAGACTGGCGAGGAAATGGTAGAAACGATAGGAAGACTGTACGAAGGAAAAGACAGACTGGCGGATGTGATAGGAAGTATAGCCAAAGCTGTCCGACAAGGCCCTGATAACTAACCAATAGCGGAACTGAGGCAAAGGCCAAGCCGGGCCAGGGGCCAAAGCCCCACCCCACCACAGCAAAGTACCACCAGAAAAGCGGAATCTGATGGCAGCGGGCTAGATAAGAAGCTCTGGCTGCCAGTCGGCAAGGGAGGACACTAGAGCGAGCGAGCTGGCAATGATAAGAAAGATAGAGAGTCGTCCAGCTAGCTGATCAACGGAGAGGGAGACCTTTTGATACAAAATAACCGATCCTAGCACCATAAGCTCTAGCTTTAAGCCTACTAGATTTAGTTGAAGCTTGCGCAGCCGCGCTCCCCCCGTCGTCGCCTACCAGAGGCCTAGGGGAGCCTCTGCTTTGTGCGCCCCGCTTTTCTGGCTTTTATGTTGACAGCAATCCTTGTTCCTTCTCGGTGAGCTGGAAGGAGGGGTGGGTATGTCTTGACCGACCGCAGGGGTCACGTGTGCTACTGGTGTCGGTATGTCTTCGGTGTGCCTATCAAACTATTGTCCGAGTTTCGCCCGCGTCTCCAATGCGAGCTGCAGTGCAGTCCAGTGCAGTCCAGTGCAGTCCAGTGCAGTCCGGTGCAGTTCAGTGCAACTTTGCAGTGCAGTACAACTTTGCAGTGCAGTGCAACTTTGCAGTGCAGTGCACAATCCAGTGCAGTCCAGTGCAGTCTAGTGTAGTCCAGTGCAGTCCAGTGCAGTCCAGTGCAGTCCAGTGCAGTCCAGTGCAGTCCAGTGCAGTCCAGTGCAGTCCAGTGCAGTCCAGTGCAGTCCAGTGCAGTCCAGTGCAGTCCAGTGCAGTCCAGTGC
>JAXASZ010000238.1:0-18335 GCA_038407095.1 Ceratocystis destructans
CCAAAAAAAAAAAAAAACAAAAAAAAAAAAAAAAAAAAAAAAAAGAAAAAAAAAAAAAAAAAAAAAAAAAAACTGCACACCCAAAGAGCGTGATCGATTCATCCCGGAGAATAGGAGTGGGCTTTCACGAATCAGATCTAGAGCAACTTCCGAGAATTTGTCTTGTCAGTTACCCAATTTTCTTTTGCTTTCAACTTGAGGCTCCAAACACTTGGCATTGACTTGGGCCTACCCTGGACGCGTTTGAGAGATGAGCCGCATTTGCGTCAGTACTGCTTTTGGAGAAGGGTCGGCGCACTTTTACGAGTATCAATCATGTGCCTGAAGATCGGGGTTTCCAGTGAAAAGCAGCCCATCCATCCACCCATCCATTCAACTGCTTCGCTTTGCTTTGCCTTACTATGGCCATTCACCCCGATCATGTTTGTCGACGGCTCACTATTAGAGCAGATGAATAAAATAAGACATCAAGACGGACAGTGCGAACACTAATAATCCATTCCAACCCCATTGTCACTTGACAGATGGACGTGTAGTGAAATTTTCTCCACCTCCACAGTTTGGAGGCTCCATTAATAATGTTGATAATGTAACGTCAGGCTTTGCTAGGGACTGAACTGACCCTCTTTTTTCTGGGGCTGCAATTACCCCATGGGTAACCTCCACATAAACTGACTAGTATTTTCCCAAAAGTGCATGGGATGTGGTGCCACGGTCCTTGTTTACCCCAGACAATCGAAAGACGTAGGAGCCCTGTTATAGACGGGGGAAAAAGGGGACCAACCAGGAGAGGAAGCACGAAGAACCAAACAGAACGAGTTCAACAATGAGACACACTTGGAGAGGCCCTGGACTCCAAATAAATCAAATTTTGAGCAGGAACGCGAAAACATACGTTTTGTTATACGCATGGCCACCCATAGCATTGCGGGAAATGCGGGTAGAAAGCAGGAGTTATTGCTTGTTATGGGAGTCGTGAAATACTGAGAAGTTGGAGATGAACCTTGAATCCAAGCACAGGAGGCTTAAAAACTTGACGTTTGCCTTCCTGTTTCGACCCCCGTGCGGAGGCTCCAGGTCATAGCATGACGGCTACTGCAGGAAGGGCTTTTTTCTTTTCTTTCCATTACGTAGACGTTGCAATGTGCAAGTATATTTGCTATGGGGTAGGGACGGGTAACTTCTTCACGCAATCCATGTTCTTCTTAATTCATCCTCTTTACTCCTCTTTACTCCTCAGGCTCCTCAGGCTCCTCAGGCTCCTCTGGCTCCTATAATTCCTTTTGTGAGGTCTTTTTTTTCTTTCTCCCACACATTTCCCCAGATTTGTGCTTTTTATTTTTCTCTTTTTCCTCTATTCTGTTCTGTTTTGCCTCTTTCCTGGCCCCTACGTTACCCCATCCTCGCACCTCCAGATTTCCTGCTATCGTAATTTCCCAAATATGCATAAGAGGACAAGTTACTACGAACATGCTTGGGCTTGTCCCAAGCCTCTGCTCCTACTAGCCTGCTGTCTACCCTCCATGGAAGCTGATAAAGAAGGCAGTTGCTCTCTTCCTTCCAATCTCCTGCTGCCCTAAAATTTGCCTTTATTTTCTACTTGTGCTGATCTCAAATTTCCTTCTCTTCTTTCACTTTCCAATATACCAACCACCCCGAGTTCTGGCTGCTATTTAATGTCTTCTCTCACTTTTTCTCGTGTTAACCACCGGAGTCTCCCTTATTTCCTCTTGCGCCCCAAAAGGCCAGTCCAGTAGAAGCGTTTTTCGCCCCAATCCTTGGAGCAGAACCTCAAACTTAGCAGCCGCCTTTCAATGGCCATGCATGGATGTGACTTGGGGAAACTCTACACTCCTCGCTCTCCAGAAAATGTCTGTCTCCCCTTCCCCCTTCTTGCCTGTCTAACCGTCCAGTCCCCGAGCTAGACTAAATCCTCCACCCCAGATTAGCTTGTTTGGACTAGGGCCCTCCCTTTGCCCTCCCATTCTCTTGCTTCCCCGGATTTTCATTGTCGTTGACGGGAGACAGACACACATAAACACACACACACACACACACACACATATATATATATATATATATGCATGGGCATAGCCGAGTCCTAGCTCCGCCACTTCTTCTCCTTCTTCTTCTTAACCCATACTCGTCTTCTCTTGCTCGCTTCTGCAATCTCACATCGCTACTCTGCCTCTGTCGCCAAGACTCAGCACGGCCATATATTTACACACCTCTCTGGTCTATTCTCGTTATACCTTATAGTAACAGAGTCCCATGACCAAAATTTCTCCAAGTCAATCGCCTACCTCCCACCTTCTAGAGCAGCATCACTCCAAGTCTTTTAGAACAGCCTTATATTACGCTGGCCTCCCATAACACAAATCTGTCGTCGGATTGGCGAACTTGATCTTTCGCGATTTGACTTGTTTTCATTACTTTGATCTATTCACTCGTACATTCTCTTACTTCCCTTCATAAAGGTCGTTGACTATATTTTTCTTTAAAATGGCCACCTCTTATTCCTGTTCCCGTTCATCACCCTCAGGGTCTTATAATACAAGCCACACAGACTCAGACAGCGACAAAGCGTTTGCTCGCAAAAGCCTTGATTCAAAGTTTCCGTCCATCCCTCCTCGTAAGAGCTTACACTTGAAAACCGACGACAAAACTGGAGGATACAATCACCCTCACATGCGCTTGAATCATTTCTCTCATCCCATCTATGAGCCTACTCAGACAATTGACCACTCTTTGCTTTACGAAATCGCCACCGACTCCAAAGCTTCTGGAGCCCACTATCGTGTTTCTGGAGTTTCACCAAGTCGCAGTGAAAGAAGGCGACTGAGCTCTGTTGACTCAGATGGCCTGTCGGCTATTTCTACTTCGTCTCCTACACAAAGCCTTCAGCACATGGCTATGCAAGCAATGTCAGCTTCAACGCCCACGTCTCTCGACCCGGCCTCCAGAGACCACCAAATCCGATCTGGCGGACCTGTTTCACAGTATGCTCGAACGTCTTCTCTTCCTTCCACATCCCCTCTTCCTATTCCTGTTAGGAGCTACCTTCCTCGGCAACACTCGGTATCTAGCGAGTCGCCTATCCTCCACTTCAACACTTCACGTGACTCCTTCTCATCAAACAGCCTTCCCGCTCACTGCAGCGGACTATCTCCAACTCGCGAGTCACTCCCATCTATTCAAGACATATTTGGTGAAGACCAGCTCTATCCCCCACCACTTGAGCGCCCTAGTCGACACCGCGGCTCTGCTTCGCGTGTTGATGCTTCTCCTATATCCCCTAGTCTCTATGGAACTAGTCCTCACAGCCTGTCGATATCCACTACCTCGTCATACCATCTTAGTTCGTCACAGCCTACATACGCTGGCGACTCGCTACAAGCGGCGGATAACACTGCTGCTTCATTGGCTTTGGACATCAACCAGCGTATGCGTCTCACAAGCCCCTCTAACTCTTCTGTCACACCCACCAAACCGGCAGAATTCAGATGTAATTTTGAAGGCTGCAAGACACAGCCCTTTTCCACCCAATATCTTCTTACCTCCCACATGAACGTCCATTCCTCATCTCGACCCCATTATTGTCCTTTCTCAGGCTGTCCTCGTGCCGAAGGTGGCGAAGGCTTTAAGAGAAAGAATGAGATGGTCCGGCATAGCCATATACATATGTCTCCTCGATATGTGTGTCCCTTTTGCCCAGACCAAGATCGGAAATACCCCCGCCCGGACAATTTGCAAAGGTTAGTTGAACTTGCCGACATTTCCATATCGTGTCGTTATTTATGGTGGTACAAAACTTGCTGACATAATAATATTGTGAAGGCATGTAAGAACTAGACATGGCAAAAAGAGTATGGATGACCCTATCCTCAGGGATGTACTTTCGCAACGACCGGACGGAAACAAAAAGGGACGACGGAGAAGAACTGGCCCATGACAATGGCTGATGACACAAAATATATGCACACCTTTTCGTACAGAAAGTTTCTTTATAACCACGTTAATACTTATTATTGCTGGGTTTTGTTGTGGATTTATATGCATATTAGTACAATAATTTCGACAGCTTCTATTCTATGATTTCCCATGTCCCGATTGCCAAGAGCCGGTCGCTGAATAGCTCAATTTGAACGACTTCAGTACTGAAGCGCCCTCCGATTCGATCGACTACAACCCACAAACCAGTATCCACGATTCTTTGTGGCTCTATGTCGAAATCAGTGGTTGATAGAGATACTTTGATTTCCTCAAATTCACCACCACCTGTTACCGCAACGTGGTCTTCGGACAGACCATAGCCGTATACTACCGAGAGTCGGAATGAAGAAGATGACTTGGATGGGCGTTGAGGGTCGTGTAGAAGATGCAGCATTGCATTTGCACGCGAGAGATGGTTGCTGCCGATGGGGATCCTTGCTCTGCTTGTCCCTTCTTCAAAAACAAGTTGAGGCAAGCTCACTGGGAGTTTGCCCGCATTCGTCACAGGAACAATGTTCAAGTCAATCTTCTCGTCGCTACCAACAATAAGCGAAAAGCTTGTAAACTGATTGGGCTGGAAGGTCGAGCAGACTATGTTGTAAGTGCCGGCATCGACTGGTACCTCATCGGCAGAGGCAGAGCGCCGTACATATTCTTGAGAATCTGCGACAACTATCCGGCGTGGGAGCGGGAACTGAGCCCGCTCTCCAGGTGCCGTCCATACTATATCAAAGTGGAGCGGGATGTTGGGGGCATCTGAAGATAGAAGTAGTGAGAGCGAGGTGGCCTTTTTTAGGGTGAATTGGTACTGAGGGTTGATACCATAGCTAGGGAATGACGAGTTTCCTCCAGCAGTTCGGCGATTCCACGAGGAGCTTTTGTGCTGCCAATAGACTCTTCGCTCAGGAGCTGTTGCTACACTGATTGGCGACATTGTGAAGAATGATAGGGTGAAAGAGTAAGAAGACAGGGGCAGCTTGTCGTGAAGGGGGACGACCGTGTATTTCTTGTCAGGGTCAAGCGCTATCTTTGTCAAAGTCTGGTGGGAATCAACAAAGTCGCCTCCCGTCGACCCAGAAACTGGCAGTTTGAATATTCTCCTTCCATCCTCGACAACAACAATGCTCATGTATCCCAGACTGCTGTCACTCCGCGAAGAACTGCGTTCACGGGCTAGCTGGAGCTCTTCATCGCGATGGTGGCGAGCAAGGAGAATCCAGGCTGAAGTCTTCTCTGACGCAACCATCTGATATTGTGGGTTTTTATAGACGGTGTCTGACATGTCCTCAACAGGGGCTACACTCCACATGAAATGATGGTCTTGTCTAAACTTGAACAGCGCTGGGTTCCAGTTGAGATACATAGACTCGAAGTTTTGGACCATATCTTCGAAAGTAACCCAAAAGGATCGAGTCCCTGTTTGCTGCTCCCGAGGGTTTACCTGGGATAGCGTATCCTGAAGACACCTCCACGTCGGCCCTGTTGACCATGGGTTCTTTACCAACAATTTTCTCGAGTTACCGACATGATCGAGTTGCAACACGCCATAACCATGCTCAGCAACAAGCCCGAGAGCCTTTTCTTCAGACTTGGACATTCGGCCAGTGCCAAGGGTGATAATGACGGCTTTTGAGTCAAATCCCGATACAAGAGTGTTCCATATTTGATCAAGGTTAAGATCTTCCCTATTGGGATTGTTAGAGCTAAAGTCTTTGAGAGCCCGAGATGTTACGGAGGACTTACTTCTGAAGAAACACCTGTTCGGGTATCCACCCAGTCATAATCCAAAGATCTGTGCATGAGTTGCTCCCTGGAAAGTCGTACCCTCCTCGGACTTTGAGATAGGCCTTTTCAAGCAGAGCAGGCCACATGGATGTCGGGTTTTTAAGGTCTACAACGAAAAGAGTCTTGTCGCTTCTAGAAAACGGGAGTCGATCATCAATGACCACCTGACGAGGACACCCATTGAAATGGAAGCGGAAAATATACTTGCCGTTTTCTGAAACGACCGGCACTCCGGCATCTTTGTCGAACGGATATATCATGCCATTGAGTAGCTGTGATTGTTAGCCTCCAAGGTACAGTCACACAGAACCGCCATTGACCGAGACTCACTGAATCTTTGCCAGGCTTGAAATTTTTAACAGCAGAGCAGAGGCTTGCTACTACAGAGCAATCGGTGGTGACATCTTGGGCTAGATCGATGTCGCTATTCACTATCATTGAGACTTGGCGCTGGGGATCGCCGCCCGATTTGGCTCTGATAATTTCCATTGGACGTTTCCAGCCGTCAAAGTTTTCGCATTGAATAGTAGATAGAGAAAAGTTTGTTGGGTCCCTGAAACACGAGGTCAATAAATGACAGAAGAAAGATCACATGGATTCAAGATATTAGCTTGTTAGTTGGACTGTTAGTTATACGCACTTGAAAAGCATGCCGCTGGGTTCCTTTCGGAACGTGCTATCATCAGGAGCCTGATCCCATGGAGGGTGTTTGCAACCATGAAGATTAGAAGCATGTGTGAGAATAGCTCTCTCCCGGGCTGATAATTGACGGCTAGATGGGCAGACGGCTGTAGACTTTGTAGACATAGCTGCCGACAATGGTAGGCCATCTTTAGAAGAAACACTCTTGAGAGCTTCGGCGAGAGTAAGCATTTCTTGGCACTTCAGTCGTAGCCTGTTTCTCTCGGCGCCTGAATGAGCCTCTGAAACGGCTTTGAGATAAAGCTCGGCTGCTATAGTGGCATGTTGCAAAGCCTTTGCTCCGTTACATTGAGAAGCTAGTCCCTCATGCACCTAGGATAGTGAAGTGTTAGCACTACAGCCTACGATTATATACCCAAATGCCACGTGGGCAGACAGCAAACCAACCTGAGCTTGCCTACATGACGACATTTTGCGATATTCAAGCTGGCTTTGAATGATAACGAGGTCGACGTAGGAGTATGGGATGTGATAGTCTTACGCCAAGTACTCCAATTATTCAGCATGTCACCACTTCCTGGAGCTTCTACACACGTATGTACATAACAGGTATATAAGCATGTAGTGATTCATGGCCCCCCTGTAGCTTTCCACTTTTGAGACAAAGTCGCTTACTGACCGAATTGAAGTAGCATCATTATATGCATATACCCTTATTAGTGCATGGCCATAGCTGCAGCAGCAGCAGTCTGTTAGTTAGTTATTCCCCATGCCGTAGGGTTTGCCGTCAACAACTAAGTTTCTGGACCGAGGTAACATTTACTACTCCAGATTCTAACTCGGATAGAATTAGTTGAGAATGAGAAACATTTGCGATTTCACACATCTCTACAGCCTACTCCCATAATTGCCTGTATTGTATATATCTTGATCTCTGGGTTTTTTTTTCCAAGTCGCGCCGTGTTGAGCAAGTAATCGTGCTGTGTCGCCTGCTTTGCGACAATCAAAGGCTACTTATTTTATTTGTCTTTTTCGTCCTCTTCGTCTCTTCGTCTCTTTTATTTTTCTTATTTTCTGCTCTCTTCTTGTATTTCGTCCTTTCTCACTTTGCCTATCTTGCTCCTAAACCATGTCGTCGCAGTCCAAAGCCGTTGATATGTCACCTTGGGGCAAAGCAGCTGCTGGTGCTACGGGCGCTGTTCTAGCTAATGCCTTGGTCTATCCCCTTGATATGCAAGTCTACCTCTCTCATCAACGCGTTTTGATAATGAAATAAAATATGATACTCCGACTTTTAGGTATTGCCAGACTACATACATGGCTTGTCTGTTGTCTGTCTCATAATACACGGAAATTACTTGGTCAACACGATTTTCTGAGTCGCCAATACTAACACTCTGGAAACAGTGTCAAAACGCGCCTTCAGGTCCAGGTCAAAGAGGACCAGGAGTCCGTCAGCGTGGAAGAATCTACCCGCAGCGAGGATCCTCATTATGCATCTACAATGGATGCCATCACCCGCATAATGGACGATGAAGGTGTTAAAGGTCTATATGCTGGCATTGGCGGCTCGCTTATTGGTGTGGCATCTACTAATTTTGCTTACTTCTACTGGTATTCCATTGTCCGGAACGTCTATATGAAGTCTCACCGATCTTCGCAACATCCTTCTACTGTTGTCGAGTTATCCCTCGGCGCCATAGCCGGCGCCATTGCACAGCTTTGTACTATCCCTGTAGCTGTTATTACAACGAGACAACAAACACAAGGCAAGGGTGACCGCAAGAATATGACGGAAACTGCATTGGAAGTCATACGAGGACCAGACGGCGTCTTTGGTCTTTGGAGGGGCTTAAAAGCCAGTTTAGTTTTGGTTGTTAATCCTGCTATTACGTATGGTGCATATGAGCGTTGTAAAGGCCTTCTTTTCCCAGGAAAGAAGAACCTTAGAGCATGGGAAGCGTTCTGTACGATGCCACCTGCCCCTATTATGCCTGTTTATCTGGATGCTAACGTACAGACACATAGTGCTCGGTGCAATGTCAAAGGCACTTGCTACCATCATGACACAGCCGTTAATCGTCGCCAAAGTTGGCCTGCAATCGAAGCCCCCTCGATCCCGAAATGGCCGACCTTTCACGAGCTTCGTAGAGGTCATGAATTTCATTATTTCCAAGGAAGGATACTTTGGGCTGTTCAAGGGGATTGGCCCTCAGATATTGAAGGGACTGCTCGTGCAAGGCATTTTGATGACGACTAAAGAACGGTAAGTCCTTGCCAACGGAATATGGAGTAACCTCTAGCCACTGTCCGTGTGACTAACAATCTCACAGCATGGAGCTCATGTTCATTCTGATGCTCAGATACTTGCGGAGAGTCAAGACAGCTTCGGTTTCCGCCACGGCCAAATCTACCTAATGTTAATCTGGTCGCAAGCGAAAGTTGAATTGCGTAACGCTCTATTGTTTATATCTAGTTCTGTTAGTTGTCCCGAGGCGATGTGAATGAATAAATACCTAATGATGCTTGACCTAATGATGCTTGTTCATGTGATCCAAATCAACACAACTCAACTCCCATCGTTGAAAGGAATTGATAATCCTTACACTGAAATTGTGGGCCCACACTTATGGTAGCCACAGTGTGGGCAAACTAGCGCCACGCCACACTAAATGTGGCGCTATCCTCCTCATTAGGGCAGAAATTTTCTCCCCACAAATCAAGCAAATCAAGTGCAACACTCGGCAAAATCGATTCTTGACAATCAGAGTGAAGCGTAACTCCTTGTCGACGGATAACCAAGATCATCGCGAAGATTAGCAAACATGGCCAGTACGTGTCTACATTGACTGTATTCCCAAGTCTGTATCGTCGTGGCAACGTACTAACAATCTTGCAGAGTCAAAGAACTCGTCTCAGCACAACCAGTCCAAGAAGGCCCACCGTAACGGGTAAGTTATTTTGCTGTATATTTCTGCATCAAAAATTGATTGGCGATGCTGCGAAAACATACAGAGAACAGAATGCTAACGCCCGCCTGTCTAATAGTATCAAGCGCCCTACGACTTCCAGATACCCTTCCCTCAAGGGTACTGACCCCAAGTTCCGCCGTAACCATCGCCATGCTCTACATGGCACCATGAAGGCTCTGGTATGATTTTCTAGAAAGACGAATGGCGAGGCCACAACCGGCCAGCATATTTACAGTTAGAATTACATGCTAACTATTATATAGAAGGAGCTCAAGGAGGGCAAGCGCGAGACTGCTTAGGTTAATCGATCGCCGATACAATCAAAAATAGAAATGATCTAAACTGAACCTCACATTATTCAGAACTGCGTACTGGTGAAACTCATTCTCGGCTACCTGAATAGCTGCTTAAGACATGCGAACGGACAACAAATAGCCTTTGGTATCGAGCCAATTCTCATGTCTGCCGAACTGGCTGTTATGTAATTATTGGAATGTGAGCAAATGCTGCCACAATTCCTAGTTGGATGCACTGGCTGGCTGGGCCATGACCCTTGAATTGGCGGCATGTTTGAATGTGGGAAGTGTTTTGTTGAAGGGTTACGCCTGCGTTTATAGAGCATGGCTGAAACATCAACTTGTGTACATGTACATCTTTCATAAAGCGGCTATGATGAAGGGCGGACGATGAATATTTGGAATGCTTGAAGTTGAGCGGATAGATTGGTCTTCTCCTTGTGCAAAGCTATTATGATTTTCAACCCCAACTGCAATGCTATGCAATTGTGGCAGTTTAATCTTACCCACCGGAATTCTGATACAAGCTGTTTCTGTTGCACACACGTAATATTATAGGAAGTCTGCTGCCAAGGGAAACCCCGAACTCGCTACAGACTCAAAAGCCAAATGTTGAATATTCTTAGATACCGTGCGCTAATCTACGTTGTTAAGGTATGAAACATTCAGGAGGCATGGATCTTGGACGAATAGGTTGATACGTCGTAGCATCAGGGCACAATCGACATGACCAAAAACAGGATGAACTCCCATGGTCAAGATAGCCCTGGAATTCTGGCTTCAACGGGCGATGGCTGTTGTTAGCAAGATGAAGCCTTTTTTTTTTTTTCTTTTCTTTTTCTTTCTGTACTTCCAAAGCCGTGAGACCGGAAACTCCAAATTAACCTTCATTCACAGCACCTACAGCGGGGTTGATTCAATTCCCAGCTTAATCCTGTGATACTAGCTAGAAAGGCTCTGAGAACTTCGGCACAAGGAGCTGGGTCACGGGCTTCTTCTCTTTTCCTTTTCTGGACTAAGAAAATAAAAAAAGGCCCCCAAGGTTTAGTGTAAACCCATGCTGTAAAATTATTCAGAACAAGAATAGCTATGAACATCGCGGCTTACGGTGTCGAACGGTTCTTCTCGCTAGTGCTATCCCTTGCAAGAAGGGCTCGCCTCCTCCTCAGACCCCGTCAGTGCTTGCGGCCCCTAGTCAGGCCGAGCCTCCAGGTTCCTGGGGAGGATGAAGAAAAATAGGGGAGATTGTACAGAATTGTTCCGTTGTTCTTTTCAGACCTTCTTTACTTTTCTCTGTTTCGCGACTTGGCCAGCTAGCTTCTATTTTTGCTCCTTTCTTGATTTCTCCGACCTCATTTTTGGGTTTGGCCATCGTTGTTACTACCTCCTGCTCATCGTCTCATCTTCACCATGTCTTGCTAGTTATTTCATACTCTGAATTTCGTTTCCTAATTGCTAGTAGTATGCTCCTTATCCATAAATAGACAACTGACTGACTGCTTTTACACCAATATTTTCCTCACAGGTCAGCTGGTTTCTGCAGAGGTCTTGGAAGTCTTTGTTCTATTCAGAAAGCATATAGTATATATCTACTTGGCGTGCTGGTAGTTTTTATTTTTTATTTTTTTATTATTCTTTTTCTTTTTACCTTCCCCTCTTTTGTCTCGTTTCGTCTTTTCCCCCCCCCCCCCGTCCCCTCTTGGGCTTTGGTTTTCCCCACCCCAAGCCTAAACCCCCCCCCCCCCCTCAGCGTCTCTTACTCTTTGTTACCACGTTGAGTTACGGTGAGCTCTCACTCTTTAGCTGTCGTTTTATCTCCAGCGTGCCATTTATTTAATTCTCTTCTCTCCCATCTTCCTTTCTTTTTTTTTTTTTATCTTCGGATCGTTTTCGTTGCATCTTTTGCCAATCTTTCATTCAGCTCATATTATTTTTTTATTTTTTTTCCAGGCATCCCCGATTTGCATTACTCTGGCCAGTTCTCCATATCAGCACCGTGTACCCCCCCACCCCCCCCCCCCCCCCCCCCCCCCCCTTTTTGTTTATCAAGTTCCGCGGCCGCCATGCTCAACATGTCGAGCGGACAGGTTGCCGGAAACCGAAACAGTACACCGGAGGCCACATCCTCTTTACGCCCCCCCGCGGCTCGTAGTACTGCACCAACCCATCTTCGTGCTTCCGCTGATATGACTGGGGCTGCTGCACCGTCGTCTGGAAATCGCATTCGCCCACTGTCTGACTTTTATGGCCAGTCGCAGGGCAGTAGTGTGCCTGGCCAGGTGAATGCTGATGGTGACTCCCAAGACTCTGCTTCCCAACAATGGATTGCTGATATTGATCAATTCGAAACCACCCTGGAAGAAATGGCTGCAGCTACTCTTGACCAAGATTTCAAAGAAGAACTGAGTGCGATTGAACAGTGGTTCCGTGTCCTCAGTGAAGCCGAACGTACTGCTGCACTATATGCACTCCTTCAACAGACCACACAAGTCCAGATACGCTTCTTCATCCAAGTTCTGCAGCACATGGGTAAAAGCCATCCGATGGGCAGCGTCCTATCTCCAACAGCCTTTGAAAAAGGTAATCAATCATACACACTACAAGATTTGACTTTTGTCATGCAACCAAAATCGTCCCTTGACTAACCAACCATCTTCGTGTTAAATCTGCAGATCCCATGTCCAATCGTCTAAGCGATGCCATGAACAAACTCAGTGTCGAGGGCTCGCGTAACTCAATCGGTCGCAATGCCTCTACTACGGGTAAACGCCAATCTGGTCTCGACACCTCGACTATCAACGCAATGTTCCCTGATGCTGCCGCCGCAATAGCCACCGAAAAAGCCAAGTTTACCCAACAGACGGGCAGTCAACCTTCGTCAACCCTCGTCAATTCTGTGCCTGCAGTCGATGTTATTGATGCTTCGCAGAACTCCCCCTGGAACCCTACCACCAGCAATGATGTCACCAAGACCACCCTGGTGCAGGCTCCCATGGGCCAGTTTGCCCAGCCACCCACGGCCGGGCTGAGATCGCCACTCCCATCCAAGCTGTCAAGCAACACAACCATCCAAAGTACCACGTTGACGACCGGTGAAAAGTCGGTTGCTGATCTACCTTTATTGTCGCCCTACGGCGCTGCAGGTGGTAACTGGGCCAGCATGGTCAATACGCCTCTTGTGGCCAATTTTGGCACTACTCCCAATAACCAGGCTGATATGGTTGCAAACGCGACTGCAATGAAACTTGCCGCTCTCTCAACTGTGAACAACCGGTTTGCATTAGATGATGTTCGCAAGTACCGCAGAGCTCGGTCCAACGACCCTGGAAGCTCTGCAAATCAGAGCTTAGGCCCGGGTCTTAATGGAGCGGGACCGCCTGGAATGTCACAAATGCCTGGTGCCAATGTGGTCATGATCAACGAGCATGGTCAAGTGCTTACTCATGATCAAGTTATGAACATTCAAGCACAGCAAAATGCCGTCCTTGCCAACCAGCGATCTCGGCCCAATTCACCTGGCCTTCCACTGGCAGGCTTTAATGGTCTGCCTACGGCCACTTTTGCCTCACCTCAACATAACGGCTTCCTTAGTGCACGTGATATGAGCTCTCCTCTTATGGGTGCTATCTCCCCCATGAATATGGGCTCTCTGTCCGTGCCTCCCGAAGGTTACGTCTCAGATCACTCGGATATGGCGCGTGGTCGCTCGCCGCGTGGTCGCCGCGGTACTTCCAAGCCGCCGGAGGATCCCACTGATCCTACTCTACTTCAGGACATTCCCAGTTGGCTTCGTAGCTTGCGTCTACACAAATACACAGATAATTTGAAGGATATGAAATGGCAAGATCTTATCGAGCTTGACGACAAGGCTCTCGAGGAGAGAGGCGTCAATGCACTTGGTGCTAGGAGAAAGATGCTGAAGGTATTTGAGCAAGTTAAAGGTATGTCTACATCTTCTCTGTTATAGCCATGATGCAAACGTGGACGACACTAACTTTTACGACAGAAGCAAAGAAGGAGGGCAAGCTAGCTTAATCTTGCCTACTTTGTCTAACCATAAAACTCTTGAAGAGGAACTTAATATTCTATTATAGGATCATCGCCTGGCTGCTAGTCCATGTTTACAGCACCTTTGGCTTCTTGCACTTACATTTGATTCACTCGCTTTCCTGACTTTTTCTTCGCTGCTGGTCTTCATCTCCCTTCCCCCCCTCCCTCCCCAATTAACATTCGTTTGTCGAACTATATATCTCGAAAGATTGAGTCTTGAGAGCATGACATGACTTAGCTTGATTTCACTTGGCTTTTAATGAACCTCTTTGTCTTTCCCTTTTGCGTCATTCCTCAATCGGTACGGTTAGGCTCAATAAAATTTATGAGACTACGCCATCCAATATTTGGCATTCCCTCGATATTTTCTTGTTTATCTTTCAGTTTGGAAAAGGTGCAGGGCCCAACAAAAATTATTGACTTCTGAAAATCGCTCACCTGTGCAAAAATGTCAAGCCTTTAACTTACCACATGGGCGGGCGTGTTTAGATAGCCCTGCACCGAAACTTGAAGTCATCAACAACTAATAGGGTTAGCAGGGTTATTGATGACCTTTCCCCACTTATTTATTTTGATTTCTCACGTCCTGTATATCATGAGGCTCAGGATAGCTCAGTTGATACGTTTGTCGTAGATCCGTCATTAAATCTTCGCGTTATCATATTGATTGAGTCGACTTTCAAGCGAGCGATGGATTCAGGCGATGAAATCGATGGCCTGATGGCTAACTCTAACGCGTTAATTGAGTCCATCAGAAATGAAGTGTGAGTTCTGCGTCGATAATCCTAAACTTCACGATGAGACAGACCCAATGGTTTGAAGAGATCTTCTAATACATCCCTTTTGTCAGTGAAAAACATGAGAACAATGAGCAAGATGGAGAAATTTCGGATGCTGATTCCGATATGATGGAGTTGGAGAATGACATTGAAAAATACAACAAGTCTGTTCATGATTTTTTGGCAGCCCATCGCGGCGAGAGCAACACAAATGCTCCCAAACCCCAAAAGCCAAAGGGTGCTTTGCGTGGACCGCGCAAGGCTGCAGAGCCTCGCGGCGATATTAAGGCTCGACTTTCTAAAGCCAACCAAGCTTTTCTAAGTGGTGACTATTTGCAGGCTCGAAATTATATTTTTGAGGTTATTCGAATAAACGCTGAAACCCACCAGGCATGGACAACGCTGGCATCTATATTTCGCGAGGAAGGCCTCCCGGATAAGGCTCTAATGTCTATGGTATATGGTGCGCATCTGCGGCCTAAAGACGTTGCCGGTTGGATGAAGGTGGCCCAATTTGCACTGAGTATGACTACTGATGTTGAAAATGCCCTCACAACAGCTCGCCTTTGCTACTCGGCTGCCTTGCGAGCCGATTCCAAGAACGTTGCTGCAAGAATTGGCCGAGCTGCCGTCTGTCTGGAACAGAACCATGTTTCGTTGGCTATTGCAGACTATCGAATGGTATTAAATCAAACGCCTCTTGATATCGACGTCATAAGAAAGCTTGCAGATGCCTGTTTGGACAGCCCTAATATCCAAACCGCAGCTCCAGTTGCAATTAAGGCATACCAAGAGTTTATTGAGTTTGAAATGAGTCAAATTGATGAGAAGCATCGCAAATTTTCATGGAACGATGTCATATTTTACACTGAACTACTTTCTGCATCTAACCAGTTTGATGAAGCTATCAGTGAGGTAAAAAGGCTGTCTCGCTGGCTTTTGTCGATGCCTGAAGATCCCTTTTGGCGTACATGGACTCAGGATGACCGTGAGTTTGATGTCCAGAACACTCGCCGAGCTGAGGTATATGGAGGCTCTTTAGCTCTCGTTTCATACGAGGAAGACCAGCTGCCTATCCAACTTCGTGTGAGACTTGGCACAAATCGTCTTAAACTTGGCGATGCTGACGAAGGTTTGGTGAGTTTCTTTTCTACAAATTCGCAGACAAATACGCTTCCTTCAAGTATGAACTATTGCAGTCAAGCTAACAACCAGGGATGTGAGGATAGAGGCATCTTGAGTGCCTTCATCCTACCACGTTAGGTGCTGATGTAAGAGCTCGTGAGTTTCCATATCTCATCCAGGTTGCGGCAGAGCAGATTTTTGACGCGGGCATGATGGACCGAGCTATACCATATTTTGAACTTCTCCGTCAAATTATTGGCTCGGAGGATGCTGGCGTGTTGTTCCATCTCGGCCAGTGCTATGTATCAACTGGTGACATGGAAGCAGCGGAAGAATGCTTCCTAGCAACCATTGAAATCGACGAGAGTAACATTGAGGCACGCATTGAGCTAGCCAAGATGTATGAGAACGCAAAAGAAGGTGAAGAAGCTTTGATTCTCGTCACCGAGGCCATTGCACTGCAAAATGCACAAAGGGGCGAAGACGATAGAAATGCAGTTGCAGGAGAAGGGACAGATGTTGGTGATGGTCCTCAACCCAAACCAAGAAGCAAAAATACACGGACTCCTAAACGTCGCAAAAAGGCATCGGGCATGATCGCCACTAGGTTCCGGCCTCGTCGTCTTGGAGATCCAAGCCAACGTCGGAGAGCCGAGCAGGAGCGTATGAAAGGCCTATTGGAGAAGTATGGCGAGGCTCAGACACTGCGGAGTCAAATTTACCGAGGCGACTATAGCATAGTCCATGCCTGGGCTGCGGTCGCTAAGGAGCTTATTGATGACTTCCGCAGCTCCAAGAAGTTCTATACTTGGGACAAATACCTGAAGCTGCTTGGACGCACATCGGAAGGGGATGAAGCGCGGAAGGAGGGTGCTAAATCGGCGTTGGATGAAATGGCCGAGCGATTGACCAAAGGTGAGTTGATGATTTTGAGATTTGTGTGCTAAGCGCCCGCCCAGAATCACTCATGGCCACTGGTAATTTGGAATCAATTAACTAACAAACATGGTATCACACTAAGCTGTACTCCCGCAACCTTGCGAGGTCCCTGAGCCAGTAAGCACAACGACAGACGACAACTATCTCGGTATTCCGTTTGAAGATTGGTTAGATCTGTTCTTAGATTACGCGGTGTGCCTGTGTCGCGATGGCCAGTACAATGACTCTGCTATAGTGTGTGATGCTGCTAGAGACTCGACGGTATTCAGAACATCGTGCGACTTTACTACACGTATTTATCTAACTTGGGGAGGTAAGAAAATGCTGATTGAGTGGAATGTAATGCGCCAATGCTCTGAAGTTTCGGCTTGCTGACAATGACATGCATTCTTTTTTTAGCTTGTGCCGCATTTGCGGGTGATGAAGAAGCATGCGTCTCAATCTCGAGAAACGTGATACGTGATAATCCGACTTCTGCTGATGCATATCGCATGTTTGCTATCATGTCACGTATCTGTCAGTCTTCAGCCTCATGGTACAATTCGGGGCCTGCTCAGAAATTCCTACTTCGCCAAATCAAGGCCATGGATGGTCCATTACTTTCTTCAAACTCTGAAAGTAATCAAGGCGTTTTAGAAAGTCCGGACGTTAATGTTTTGATGCTATATGGTCATATTTTGTTCATGTCGACAAGTTATACATATGCACTTCGTGAGTATTGAGTCAGGGCTAAGCAATATTCCAAAACAATACTAACAAGTAGCAGATTATTTTATGAGAGCTCGATCGTTAGATCCAACGAACCCTGCTATAAACCTGAGTATTGGTTTGGCTTACATTCACTATGCTCTTAAGAGACAATCCGTCAACCGGCAGTATTTGATCTTGCAAGGCGTTGGATTTGTAATCCAATATGCACAAGAGGTTGAGCGAAGCGACCCAGCACATCTCGCAGAGGCAAAATACAATGTTGCAAGAATCCTACATTTGGTTGGGCTTCCGCATCTGAGCCAAGTTTATATGCCAGTAGGACTTACGCCAACCATATCACTTGATCTTTCTGATTTAGAGGTCCAAGCCAGATACAACTTGCATATTATGCACATGCTGAGCAATACAAAGGGCCAAAGACACAAACAAGCCGAAGCTAATTTGATTCTTTGATTCATTTTTGGATGAGACACAACTGGGAAAGGAGAGTTTGTTAAAAAGCTAATATTTAATCTAGTATATGATTATCAAAATGGTGAATAGTAGCAAGGCTATGAACGAGTAGGTTAACCATGTTGTGTCGTATATAGCATATCACGGACGGACAGGAAATGTATACAGGAGCTGTTAAAGAACAAGTAAAAGACAAAACAAGTAGGCCGAAATGAGGTCTCGACGGAAAGATGTATTTGCTGATTTAATTTGTCAGGGTAGTAACAGGCGGAAGAAGACAACATTGCATAAGGAGCAATTGTTGCGGGCTGGGCACCCACGGTTAGGACGACTGGCTTCGCAGTGGGCGCATCCGGTATCAAAGCTGCCAAGTGGCATGAGGAAGAGACTTACAGAAAAGACGCATGAATAAAAGAATGTATACATATAGAATAGGATGAGGTTCGTTCTTCGTGGTTTGATGTCTTCGTTCTTCGTTCTTCGTTCTTCGTTCTTCGTTCTTCGTTCTTCGTTCTTCGTTCTTCGTTCTTCGTTCTTCGTTCTTCGTTCTTCGTTCTTCGTTCTTCGTTCTTCGTTCTTCGTTCTTCGTT
>JAXASZ010000624.1:0-18183 GCA_038407095.1 Ceratocystis destructans
TCCGTAGCTCAAAGCGCACTCCCCCCCCCCCCCCCCCCCCCCCCCCGCCTCTTTATGTCTCCATATCTTTCTCCCTTCTTCTCTGGATCATTTATGGCGTTTAGCTCGAGTCAGTACAGAGCCAGGGCGCCTCTCGTCTGCAGCTGCAAGGCCACCAAAGCAACAGCAGTTAGTATATCAAGAGCCCTGTGACAAAAAAGAAGCCCGGCAACAGAGCAGCAGAGCAGTCATTGGGTCCCCACCCTTCATGTTGACCAGGTGGCAAATGTTGTTAAACACTGCTGGCTGCAAACAGAGCAAGTCAGGTTCGGGTTTCAATCATCTCACTTTGTACCTGAAGCCCCTGGTGCTCCTGGCCTTTTTTTCTTGACTTTGGGTAGTTTTTTCTTAGGTTTCTGTGTCCCTAGTTTCTTCGCTTTTGCCATGGCTTCAGGGCAGATGACATAGAATTATTGTAATGGAATTAGTAGATTGTGATGTTTGCTTAGGGTTGCCCAGAGAATGCCTTGCCGACAAAAGAGAGCACATGACTTGTTGCTCTTGCTTCAGCTGCTGTTGGCTGTTAGTGTAGGCTTTTTTTCTTTTGTTTTTTTTTTTTTTAAACACCGCCCGGTGATTTTCCTGGGTTTAACTTCCTGGCCCTCTTCTTCCCTCGGCAAGGCAGGAAGGGTAAAAGACAAACGCAGGATTCCAGGACAAGGTTTTCATGCACTTTCCCACAAGTAAAAAGAAAAATGTCGTCATTAGAGAAGGAAGGAAGAGGAGGGAGGGGTCGAAAATACCACAACATGGCGTGGCGTTTTTTGTTGGTCAGACTGCACCTTTTTTTCCTCATCCAAGTATAACAGCTGTCTTGCTGTGTGAAAATAATAACGGCTTTCTAAAGACGGTAAAACGCCGCGAGCATGCTTGCTCATGCCGTTTTCCCTTATTTCCCCCTCACTTCATCTGTAGCATTTGCGCTGCTGCTTCTCTTTTTGCGCTCGAAAACAGGGTCTTGCTTTGGTCCAGGCCCTGAGGTCCATGCCCAGCCCCCCCCCTTCCCTCTTCCCTCGATCCTTCCGTTTTCTAGCAAGCACCTTCCTCAGCCTGCAGGCGGCAGGCCCTTGCTTTCTTTACAGTGTCATAGTCGAAAAGCAATTACTACGTTAGAACTGTGTCAAGTGAGCTCGGTCAAGTGACACAGCAAAAACAACGACGTGCCTTCCTTTCCTTGTTCCCTTTGTCGGGCTGGCAGATTAGTGAGCGTGTACATGGGTAGTTAACCCTAACAAACCGGCCGGCTGACTTTGCCTCGCCACACACGCAGGTTAGCAAGGTGGCAATGGCTATTTTTGCCTAACAAAGCAAATGCTAGATATGACACTGAGAGGGAGAAGGGAAAAAAAAGAGAAAAAAAGAAAAAAAAAAAAAAAAGAGTGTTAGGCCATTGGGCAGCTAGGCCTTGTTTGTCTGTGCCTGGTGCCTGGCATGAAAGACCAGCGAAGGAAGAGTGAGGAAAACAAGGGACCTTGAGAAGAGACAGAGACATGAGAGTAAATATTAGAGCCAAAAAGAGGGAAAGTAGCAGCGGAGCCTCTATTTGGTCTTGCTGGGACGAAGCTGTTATCAATGGGGCTTAAAACGCGATCAATAAAATCCTGCCGAGAATTGAACCCCTCTCCCCCCGCTTTCATGAGTCCTTCTGGGCGCGGGCAGCGCTATTTTCTCATTACTCTCTTGGATTATTTGTCATGTGGCTGGCGGGTGGGCTTTAGTTTTCCGACTTTAGCTGTCATACTTGAATGAGAATGGCGGGGCTGAAAACACGCATCGCTTGCAGAAGAACGCCGATGCCCAGAGGAAAACGATGGAGAGCGGCGGGAGATAAGGGTAAAGCTGGTAGCTGGTAGCTGGTTGCTTGCTGGTTGCTTGCTTTTGGCTTCTGGCTTCTGGCTTCTTTTTCTTTTTCTCCATTTTTTCCCCGTTTTTTGTTGGCCGTAAGCACTTGCTAATCACACTTTGCACGACTGGCCTCGCTTCGCTTGTATTGCTCTATCTTTGCATTTGTTGGGTTGAGGGTTGAGGGTGTTTGGGCTGTGCGGTTTTTCTCATGACAAGGCCTTGACCAAGAATAGCCTGGATACACGGCCATCACTACGGTCGTAGTAATGGTAGCAGCGGCAGCACCGCACTATAGCCATGGCACTAAGGGCCTCAATAGTAGTAGGAAAAAACATGGTCGTTAGTACATGAGAGGCCTTAAGGTTCCCGCTGCTGCATGCAGAATGCATACATGTGCAGTAGTATGGAGTAGATGTGTCGCCATACTTGTGTGAAAATTCATAACCATAGGAAAGGAGCTTATCTGCTTCGCGGCCACCGTTTCTTTTTCCTGCTCTCTCTTCTTTTGTCTCCTCCCCCCCTCTCTCTTTCTCTCTCTCTGTCTGTCTCTGTCTCTCTGTATCTCTGTCTCTCTGTCTCGCTGTCTCGCTGTCTCTCTGTCTCTCTGTCTCTCTGTCTCTCTGTCTCTCTGTCTCTCTGTCTCTCTGTCTCTCTCCCTCTCCCCTCTCTCTCCCCTCTCTCCCCCTCTCTTTTTTCCCCTCAGGATGTGGAAGCCCAAAAGAAGAATCTGACACTTCTCCTCTGCTATGCTACTAGCTCTCACACCCTCGGTAACGCTAGTTGGAGCAGGCTAGGGCAAGAATCCAAATAAAGCTCTAGCTTGCTGCGTTGTAAGTATAGTATAAACTGCCTACAGCCTTTTGCTTTTTTTTATGCGCCCCCTCTGCTCTGTTATCATGTATTTTTCTTTCCTGCGGTGGTACCTTTGTACCTTCTTAGTGTTGTACCTTTGTACCTTCTTAGTGTTGTACCTTTGTACCTTCTTAGTGTTGTACCCTTGTACCCTTGTACCCTTGTACCTTTGTACCTTCGTACTTTTGTACCTCTGTACCCACACCAACTTTTTGCTCCCTTGCGCTTGCGTGCCTCTGTACCTGCTGTACCTTTCGTACCTTTTCTCTGTCTGTGCTGCCACACCACGCACGCAGCGCATGCCCTGTTGGCTTTATGACGTACACCTTCTCCTCTGAAGCCAGAGGTTATTGCCTATTCAGAAAAACAGGAAGCCCTGTATAGCAGGGAGAGAAAGAGAAAATATTTTCTGCGTTCACAATGAATTTTATCACACATAACTATCTCCTCTTCGTTTTGCTCTCCAACAAAATTACATGAAACAACTGTTCACTCATCATTATTGATATTTCACCTCATCCATCAAAACGCAGAAAAGCAAATGAGGGCCGTCCTCTGCTCGGAGCTCAGAATCGCGTGGCCCCTGCTCTCTTGTTCTTTTATACCCTGGTAGGTCAACAGTCAACAGCCTATAGCTTGCTCTTTTGTCTTTTTCGCTCTTTTCTCCTGCGCATTTGCCTTGCTGTCCACTGTCTGCACGATTTTTTCCCTTGTCCGTTTCCGTTCTTTCTTTTGTTCTGCCCATCAGCCGTTTCCTTATGGTGCATGAAGACGAATTAGATCTGCGGTGTGAGATACACTACAGTTTCCTTCCTTCTTTGCCCAACAATCACTGGCCCTGTGTACTATCCTGCACCAGATGCACTGCTGTCTGCACAGCGGCCCCCTATATGGGCGTTGAGAGCTCCTGTTGCCATACTTTAGTGCTACAGACAATCCTATGTAACGCTGTTTCTAGGGGGGCGGCATCTTGACGCTTATCGCTGCCTTGCTACCTTGTCGCCGCCAACAAAAAAAGATAATCCCGGACTGTGCCGATCAAATGTGCGAGGCTGCAGAAAAAAGAAGAAAAAAAAACGAAAAAAAAAAAAAAAAAAAGAGTTCTCTTCTTCTTGGCCAAGCTGGCTTCAGAATCAAACTCTACGACTTTGTACTTCTTTGCCCTTAATTTCATACAAGGGTTCCTCATGCTCTCTGATACTACTCCTATGACACTCCTGTTGGCTCACAAACCAAGGCACATGAAGGCCACAGAGGTAGCTTTGTGCTTTGTGACCTTGGCCCGTCTTGTGTCTATCTATTTTTTTGTCTCTCTCCCTTTGTGCCCTCCTTGTCCTTCCTCTTCCCTCTAGGAATATGAAGTGAATCAGACACTTGGCACGGATGGAGTGACGGAATGGAGGGTAGGCTGTATCTACTCCTGGAGATAATACGCCGCATGATTTCGTTTTGATGGTTATACATATGTATTGCAGTGACAGTGACACTACGACATAATAGTCCTCACCACGATTTGTTCTATACCCTGGCCTTTCCGCCCCCCCGCCCTTTTGTCCATTGCACTTCTTTCCGATTAGAATAACCTCCCCTCACTTCCTCGTCCCCTGCATACAACCACATCCTTAGCATGGGGCTGCGTGTTGTGCTTTTTCGTTTTCCTTGACAAATGAATAGCTTCCCCTCCCTCAAGGATCTACAATCGACGAGAAAACTGTGCCCTGAGTCTGTCCCATCTGGCCCCTGCCTCTCAACCATTCCTCCTATAGGTTGTTTGCTCACTATTTACAGAAGCCCAAGTCATCAGCAAGCTATTGTCATCTTTGATGCAATCTCTTCGCTCCCGCCTATCTCTGGCCGTTGGGTGTCAGCATCAGATGGGCGCAACATGTGTGATATTGGTCTTGACTGATATTACTACAACACATCTACAGTACGGAGCTTAGGCCCGACTATAGCGACTTTTTCCGCTTCCTAGGCCAGGCTTCTCTTCATCCACCATACTGTGACAATTTTCTTTTGTTCACCGGCCTTCACCTCTCTAATCACGCCCCCAAGATCATTTATGAGGCTGTCTCAAGCCACCACCACTCTCCCTAAGCCCATCTAGTCTTTGTTTCATGCGGGCTCATTTACCCACCTGGAACCAAAGCCTAGGGGAAACTCGGTGCTGAATCTCACAAATAACTTATGGTTCATATACGCTTGCTCTTTATTTGCCTTGACTGCTTTCCCGCCCATCTTTACTCAACGCCCCACCGACCAAACGCCCGAGCGCTTCTTTGCAGCTTGGCCTTGGCCTGAACCCTGTTATTGTTCTCGGCCTCTTTCCTATGAGTTGTTGGAAGCTGTTTTTGCTTGCCGGCCTGCTCCAAGCCTAGTAGTAGTAGTAGCTAGTGCTAGTCGTTGTTGGCTCCGGATTAGACAGAAGTGAAAGAGAGGTTTGCTGTCTGCGGCCTTCTTTTTATCTTCCTTTTTCCTTCTTTTCATTCCTGGCCTGGATTTCTTATTCTTCCTGCAGGTATATACCTTGGTGTTGCTTCTTGTTTTCTCGTCCACAATTTCTGCATCCCTTTCTTTTCTTTCTCTCTCTTCCGACCCTTCGTCAACTAGTTGGTTTCTACCCTTTACTTTTTGCGTCCCTTATACGCCGTCCCAGCTCGCAATAACTCACATTACCTGCCTTTTTCTTTTTTCCTTTCGGGAGTTTGCTAGTGTGTAATGGTGTTTTTGATTGTAATTTTATCCTTGTTTTTTTTTTTTTTGATTGTTATCATCTTATTTTCCTTGGAGGGAGGCTTTCAGTTGAACTCGCACTGACCATTTCTTCCCTTCAACAGACCATTTCGTCCTTCTCTCTTTATCTTTTCTAGTTTGCTGGCGGACCTTTGCCCTGTTTTCTATTTCATTCCCTCTTCATTTCCCGCACCCAGGTTCTGCGTCCCTTCTGGCTTTCCCTCAGTTACAGTGCTGAATACGGGACTCGGAACTTTGCTCTACTACGCTTACTATATACTCTGCCTACTCGGACGCGCTCTAGCAGCCACATTTCCATTATCGCTGTTATTTTGTTCATCCATCTTGACGGAGAGCACAGCAACCCTAGAAAAAAAGACACAGACGCCTTTTCCGACATTCTACGCAACAAACAGGCCTTAACCGAACGGCTTCAGCATCAGCACTAGACAGACCAAGCTAACCCGGAGCTTATCAAACTGCACCATTCTGATATCCAGCTCTTGCTTGAAGAATATTTTCTGCGTTTGGAAGCAACAAGTCGGTGATTTATTGCTATTATAAAGAAACAAGCTATCGGCACATAAACGCCTCTCCTGTTTTGCAGATTTACTTTTTGCATCTAAAAAGTCTACTGTGCCTATCTCCAGCGGATTGGTTTTTGATTGTTTTGTGACTTCCACAGCTCAGCTGATTTTCCTCTGCCGCTTTTTCTGCTGCTGCCGCCGCCGTCGCTGCTGCTGCTGCTGCTGCTACTTTTATTAATTTTATCTTAGCATTCTTGCTCGCTCGATCGTCCTCTTTTTTTCTTCCTTTCCTTTCCACATCTGCCCTGTCCGTTCTGTTCGTTATTTGGCCTTGCATACTTGGAGGAAGTCAGACCAGACCAGACCGACCTTCTGTGCTCACTTGCTCTGTAATTGTGCTTGAGACACACAACACACAGACGACTGCATTGAAACCCTGCATCTACTTTTGCACCTGGACCTTGCCTTGCCTTGCCTTGCCTTGCCTTGCACCTGCTTCTGTTAGCAACCTCGACTTGTGCCCTGCGCCTCGACGACACACGAAACAACCGTTTGTGTGCGACTACTTTTTTCTCTCCTTCTCGCACGATACACCAAACCGAGACAAATACCACAAGAACCTGAGCTCAAACAAATAAACCTCTTTGGTCTGTTCTTTTTTTTTGTCTTCTTTTCTTCTTTTCTTTTTTCTCCCTTTATCCTTTCTTATTTCCCCCTCCTTGTGTAAGCTCACCTTGCTTCAACTATTTCGCACTTTGCACACCCCGCGTGTCCTAATCCAAGTCCAACTTTATTGCCCGGTTCCAGCTTTGCCGTGTCTGTTGGCCCTTTTTTTTCTTTTTTTTCTTTCTTTTTTTTCTCTCTTTTTTTTTCTTTTTTTCCCTTCTTCATTTTCTAGGAACTCTCTGTTTTCCAACTAGAAGCGGCTTTGCCACCTAAAAGGACGCTTAACTGCCTATTTCTACTCTGTATCTTGGAAGAGGAATAAGAAAAGAATTTGGTACAAATCATCTTGTGCCTGATTAGCTTCATCCAAGTTCTCCACTTGTTCCTGCGTCTTGGTCTTCAATTTGATCTCGATAACCCCACCCGTCCAAACTAATATCGTCAAGAGAGTCCCTCTATCGCTGCTTGCTTAAATGTCGCTGGCCATGTCCCACAATAATAGCATCCCCGCCATGTATGCGGACTCACAACAACAGAGTTTTGGTCACCGCCAACAACAGCAACATTCCCAGCCCTCTGTCAGCCAGAACATCCCCATGAGACCAGTTACTCCTATGACTTCAGAAGCCGCTACTACTCTAAGCATGATCAATACCTCTGGCCAGGGTAGAACTCCAGGCACTGTCAACCAGAGTCCAGCACATGCTGCTAGGCCCACCGCCCCTCATGCCGCCCATCCTAAACCACAAGAAAACGAAGCCAAGTCTGCCGAGGGAACGAGTGATTCAGATCGCGAGGATGAAAACAATAAACGCAAGCGAAGTAAGAAGAGGCCACACAAGTTCTATTGTACCGACTACCCGCCTTGTAATCTGTCATTTACACGAAGCGAGCATCTTTCTCGTCACATTAGGTACGCCGACTGCTTATTACTCTATCCCCCGTCTGCGTCATTTTGTTTTCTAACATCATATTTTGCTCTCCGCCAGACGCCACACGGGAGAACGTCCCTTTACGTGCCACTGTAACCGGGCGTTTACCCGTTTAGACAACCTCCGTCAACATGCGCAAACTGTCCACGCTAACGAACCGATCCCGGCGGATTCTCTGGCAGCTCAAGGTGGCCGTGGCCATAGACACTCCATGGCACGGAAGCGTGCCTCGATCTCACAACACCCCGTTGCCACCTTGCCAGCTGCGATGGGATCGGCACACTCGCGTTCTATGTCGACTCCTATTCATTATAGGCACCCATCCTACATGAACTCGTTCAACACGACCCCGAGCTCTGGCCCTGTTGGGCCTGTTCTTGCCGCACCTGCTGAGCCATACCAGCACCAGCATCCGTCTAGTGGTCCGCAGGGCCAGATGATGGGAGGTCTTTGGGGACACCACCTTCATTCACAACCCCCCCCTCCATCCCAAAACCAACATCAACATCAACATCAGCCTCAAGACCCATCACAGTTGCACCGCCAACAGCCACCGCATGGCTACGGGGCGCAAATGGCGCAGCACCAAGATCGTGTATTGGCCCCAGTGATGCAGAGTAATGGTCACCACGCTCATGGGCATAATCGCGCCCGGAGCCTAATGACTCCCGCCGAGATCTTACGCCCAACCCCATCACACTTACGTGATAACTTTGACAGAGCGCGCCGGCCTTCACAGGCTCCAGGCTTAGGACCTTCTTCGATGATGCCCCAGCCACCTCCTTCGCAAGCTTTCCCACCCTCTGGGGCTCGTAATCGTGGCCATGTTCGTGGCCAGTCTCATGGTGCTTTCTCGCTAGCACCAGGGCCTGGCCCAGCTCTAGGGCCAATGGGCAATGGGGCTAATCCCCCCCGTGGCTTCACCACTGACCGGGAACGGCGTCTTGCAAACCAGCCCAAGTTTAATCTTCAGGAGGAACTTGCCCGTATTCGCCTAGGGAATAGTGCTAATGGGAGCAATGGTAATACCGTGAATGCTGGAAACGTCAAAAACTCGCAGTCGCCTGTGACGCCGACCGAGGACTACTACCACCAGGCCCACTCACCTGTGGCTTCACCAACTTTCCCCTCGTGTCGGGATTTTACTAGAGATAGAGCTAGTCTTTCTAGCTTTGACCCAGGACGTGGGCTCCTTCCTAGAGACAGGGCAAACCAGAATACTGTGGCCTCGGGCCCGCTACCTCCCCACTCAGGCCACCATTCACAGTACCCAGGCTCTCTTGCACCCTTCTCTCGTGGCGGCGGCGGCGGTGGTGGTGGTCATTCACGATCACAGTCGTGGAACACGGCTGTGCCTGAAAGAGTAGACACGCCGCCAATTACGCTTCCACGGCTTAACTATGATGAGAAAGAGGTTCGTAAGAACCGCATGGGAGCCAACCCTCTTGAACCCGACATTCGCATGTGAGGGGCCGAGGGTTGAGGGTTACTGATTCTCATCATGCGGAAACCATGACATGAGATCTTGTGTCTTTCTTGGCGCGGGGGCTTGTTTTGTTCAACTTGTATGCTGATTTTGGTCTGCAACTTCCATCTTACTTTGGACTATCTTGGCTATGATTTGGTTGCATTTTTCCCCGCCTTTCTGCGCAAGTGGATAGCATGCTGACGATATTATTGCTTCGTGTTTTCTCATGTCTTTCTCCGGTGCCCTTTGATGGTAACATGTAGGCACCCTATTCTCTTTTCTCTGCGACGAACACTACGCTTTGGTTTTTTTTCTCTTTTATTTTTTGATTTCTATTCATACCTACCGCACCATTTTCGCTACTGCCACGATTTATGAGAACTACGATCACGAAACTACGATTTCTATCTGCATTGTTTGTGCACCCTCCCTTCCTACTCATCCCAATCTATTCAGGGCGACGACAGAAACTGCGGGCTTGAGTTTGCTAGGTTTTTTCTTCCGTTATTATTTTGTGTGTTTCTTGGAGGGGACTTTCGCCTATATCGGTCTCTTGTTTGGGTTGTCTCTTATTGCGTGGCTACTGTTATTTTTATTATCTTTTTTTTTTCGGAAGGGAGGTGCTCGTTTTGTTGATCACTGTGTCTTTTTTTCTTTTTTCTTGCTTACCATCCTTCACAGCGTGGGTTCCTTGGTTCTCTCTTACTAGGTTTTGTGTTTTGGAGGCTATTCACGGGAAGGGGGGAGGGGGGAGGCGGCTATCTTGTTAGTGGCTTTTGCTTTTGCTTTAGTTTTAGTTTTATATTGTATTAGTTTTAGTTTCCTTGTTTCTTTTGCCTTCTACCACGACTTTAAACGGTACGCAAATATATATATATATATATATATATACATATATATACATCAATGCCTACGGTCTTGGTTTCCATGTCTCGTCATTTTATCGGAATATTGAAGCGGCAAAGTCTTGCTCTTTTCCTTTTCTACCCCCCCGCAAGGTCAAGAACAAAGTCCGCCGTGTTTCTTGTCTATGGACATATTGGCTGAAATCTTTAATATCGCTTCTCACCTTAGTATAACTGCCTCCCCCTCCAATGATATCAAGCACATGATTACTTGGTACATTCACGTTGCGACACTGCAGCTTGACGCGGTAATCCCATGTTGAGAGGAACAAACATTATTATGTACACAATCAACCCACAAGGACTTGTGGTGGCATTATCTGAGACAGAAATGCAGGCCTAAATGTGTACAAAAGGAGCTATGGCTGCGCTTATATATGACGTCACGGCAACCGAAGCTCTGGTTTCTATTGGCATGGCTAGCTAGGACTATCCAAGTGTCGGCTTCAAGCCGTGGAACTTTGTGGTAGCCATCCCCTGCACTTACTGGCTGACCCTTCTCAAGGACTGAAGTCATCCCTGGATCTCGAATGCTCTAATGAGGGACTTCGCCGTCTGCTATCGAAGGAAGAGGGGCAAGGAGCGGGTCGTGTCGTGTCGTGTCTAATGGACATAATCCTTGCAACCGAAGGACCCGGTGCTAATCTGGGTCAAGAAAGTCAATAGGACCAGTCCCGGCGGGCGGGGCCTTTAGGATTGGACTCTCGGAGAACTTGGTTAAAAATGACCATCTACCAATAAACATGCGATTGAAATGATTGAGGGGGCAAACGGGAGCTGTGTCATAGAGACAAATCAGCCCGCAAGACATTGGTGAGGTCATCTGACCGTCTAGTCTACTTGCTGGAGGTTCTGAAGGTACATCGGGATGTTGGAGATGTCGTCGCCGCATCTGCATCGGAGCGTGCCTGGTGTGGCAGCCAGAGAGACGACGGGTGCTTACAGGCTCGAAGATGTGTTTAAAGAAGGACCTCAGGCTGTTAAAGTGTAGATCGCATTCGTCTCAGCAGAGAATGGCTAAGGGGCTTTTCGCCAGTTCGGAAGCGGGATAGCCTGCGATATCGGAATAGCTTCTGAATATGTAGTGGCATGTCGGGCATTTTGAATGGGAATAGGAGAGGGCGAGTGGTAACAGATATTGAGTGGCGGATGGCCGGGGATGAAGCGACAAAGATTTAGTAAGAAGCATGTGCTACGTGGTTACGACAATAGCCATTATACCCCGAAAGCTACTAAAACCGAAGCTTCGTTTCGCGGCGTCTTGGCTTATTGCCTATAGGCGAACTAGTCCAGCAAACCAAATACCAATACACTAACTACCAAGATGATGAATTCAAGTGTTAGATGTGTCCTATCTACCGTGTTACCAGATCTCGAGTATGAAGAGTAGATGCTGAGCAAGTACATTGTAGTTGGCTGACCTAAGTCCTCAGCCGCCTCATAGCTAATGCAAGGTCTCCAATGAGCTCCACCGTCTCGTCATGTAGCCCTATATAACCACACCAAAAGCAGTCATCGCTACACAAACTCCAATCATAAACAACACCCGGGCCACTAGCTAGCCGATAGCCAGGCAGACCAAGGCTGATATGGCTTCCAGACTCCGAGGCCGTATACCCGTCGTTAATGGAACTCTTTAAAGAGGATGTCAGGTTAGTAAATGATCTGTATTTCTGCGACTGTGCAGAGAATCAAGCTTAGTTACTTACCTCTGATTCGTCCTCAAGCTTGTCATCGATAAACTTGCCCAGCTTCAAATCGCCCTTACTGTTGTCATGTACTGTTCGTGTAAACTGCCTGTGCATTTTCATATGTACAGGCTTAGCGAAAACTCTTTCGCAAGAACACACTGATAAGAGTTTTGTCAGATATCTGATGAAGTCCAAGCAAAAGCAGGGAGTTTGCTTACCGCACACATCCTCATGGATGCCATTCCACACCAGATGCCGTTTAACCTGGGCTTCTGTTGAAAACTCCCAATTACAAGAACAGACTAGAATCTCCCCGTCTGTGGTTGTCTTTTTATGAGATTTGGCAGTGCATATATGCCGGGATAGCTCCGCCAGAGTGCGAAATCGTTCGGAACAGCAGGCAGCCCCTTGATGGATTTCAGCTGTCTGCTGGTGAGTGTTCCAGCTCTCCTCTGATATGAACTTCCTGCCGCAGCAGGTTAGCTCTAAGCGGTCAGGAACCGTCGTGTGTTTGATGGAATTTTTCAAATGATCCCTATGGGCATTCTTTGTTTTATAAGTTCTTCCACAGGAACACTTGATTTCTGGTGGCTGTTTTCGATGAACTTGTGCATTTTGCATATGGGCTTCCATATGCTCAACTTGAGCAAACTTTCTGCCACATGCACACACCACAGGCTGGTGTATGGCAGCATGTTCTTTGTGCTGCATCATGTGTTCATTCAGGGCAAAAGACTTGCCACACTGACATGTTACCATATTTAGACTTTGAAGGAAAAAAAGGCTGATAGATATTCTTTCTGAGTGGATGGTGGCAGAAAAGAACAGAGTCTGAAAGGAAGCAAAGAGTCTGAAAGGGAGGCAAGACGTTCAAATAGAGCCCTGGCGAAGGAGGGTTTCTGTAGTTACGTGGCAAGGCGGCTGGTAGCAGCCAAACAGAAAGCCCTATGTAGACAGGCGGGCCTCCCATGTACAATAGCGGCAATATGCATACACGTACATACATACACAAATATATATATATATATATATATGGGTGTTTGCCTTGATCATCAGTCCTGTCATGCTCCTAAATTGCCAAAGAAAACCCTCAACGTGTCTGCTTCGCATGCATAAGCAATGTAGGTATGACTCCGGCAGATAAATAGAAGGGAAACCAACATCCCAGCATATGAGCACAAATGGAGCCAGTTAAATGTCTAGTTCCCTGGGCAATGCTTTGTCTCAGACTGTTGGCCATGCTTAAACCACCATAATATAGCCAGCTTGCATGTAATGATGCAAACGGCACTCCAGCCTGGCTGCACAGCACAAGACATGATGGCAAAAGTGCTGTTGTGTTTCTAAACTATGGGGATAAGCCTGCTGGGCTGTTTCAAAAAAGCTTCGTGGACGTCGGTTTGTTTGAATTCTTGCCAGGCCATCTATCGCCTGTTTTCTGGGAATACTTTCATATTAATTATTATCTTGTTAATGATGAGCATGGGGCCTGAAGCAAAAAGACCGCCATGCCCCCCCTCATGCCCATGTAACTTGAAAACACATTCACTGTGACACTCTCACTTAATATGCAGGAAGCCTTGAGATTTGAATGCTGCCAAGCGAGACAAAGATGCTGCCAAACATGATCCAAGTTGATGCCTCAGTCGCACGACTCTGGCCAGCAATAACAGGGATGGCGGTAGGAAGAAGAGACTGTGAGTGTGAGGTTTGTGTTAGCCGGTGTGTCTCTTTCGTCTTTGAGCATCACGTCTGGAAGGCCAACTCACGATGCTGCCCGTTGCCGTGGCTACTGGGGAAAGGCCTAAGGTGGAGGCGCCAGAGGAGAAGCCACATACATCAAGCACGCCCTGGATATCTAGAAGTTTCAGCAGCTGGTCAGTGATTTGCGCCCTAGTGTTTCCGCCCATATACTCTATTCCCTACTCCAAACCTACCGTCAACCGCCTCCGCAAGATCAACAAGAGTTGAGTTCGCAGCTAGGGCGAGGCATTGCCTGCACGCAATAGCGGACAAAGAGTACTCGGATGGCACATAACAATAGCATCCGTCGGACTCTGGCCTCATCGCAGAACAGCCGTGTATCTGATCAAATATCACGTCGCATGTGGACGAGCAAGTCTTAGGGTAGCCGTAGGACGTGCAATTCTCCCCACATGTGGAAGATGATTGGGGGGTGGCAGCAGCAAGACTGAGCAAAGCCACGAGGGCAATGGTAGCGAGACTGGTCATGTGCATGGTGGAGCTAGCGGGAAGAACAGGTCGCTGGATAAGAGAGAGCAGCATGTGCACTTGACAGGACAGGCAAGTCCTCGCTGTCTACTTATAGACGAGCTGGCCCCTATTGGCAACGGAGGTCTACGCATTGTACCACTGTCTGTGTCTTCACTGTCATCCTGCTCATGGTTCACCAAAGTCAAGCTGCCCCGAGAATGCACGATGGTTTCCCTTTTGTATAACCCCTTGAGGCGATTTTCCGTCCCAATTTGCGCGCTCTCCCTTAGCATATTGATACAAGTCTAAGCCAAGAACAATGACTGACGGCAATCAAAAGAAGACATGGAGTTGGCTCCGGTGCTATGACATAAGCTCAGGCCTTGTACTACCATAGGACAGGCTAAGTCACATACGGTTATCTAGGTGTCCCTGGATCGTGTGTCTTGGCTCACGCCAATACGAGATAGGACGAGAGGAAGTCGGGACGGACTCTGAAAACCGACTAGACGCGTGGAGACGTGGCACAGCAGTGGCTGTTCAACAGCGGTCAGTGTAAAGTTAGATCAAAGCATTGCAGATGATCACACAGTAGGGTTAGCGCTAGAAAAAAGAAATTGAGGTGACGGCTTGCTTGGATCTAGCCGAATCCGCCAGATTTTAATTTTCCAACCACGCGCGCAATTTGCTCTGGCGATCATGTAAATTCGCGTGTGCCTGACTAGTAGCAGGATGAAGGACCGGCTGTGTGTGGTTGGCCTACTGGTTGCTATTAATAGCTCAAAGTAGGGTGGAGTTCTCGAGGGTTGGGGGAATTCCCAGGTAGTTACCGATATTTTCAGCATGAAGAATATCTTAATACCCTATAAACATGTAGAGAGTCACGTAATTCTAAACATGCGCAGTAAAGCAATAATGCATGAGGAGTTTTACTTTGCACATGATGGAGATAATGAAGTGAGCAGAGAAAACATGACGTAGCTTGGAGGGGTGAAGTTACCAGGCCAGGTGTGAGGCAACAAGATTCACATCCCTGATTCCAATAGTGCACATGTGTATATCGCAACACGAGATGGGTCTGTTCGCGAAACCTTATTACCTAGAGGTAGACAGAGAGAGCCCCCTCGCCCCCTGTTGGGCATAATCTGTATTTGGCGGCGGTTAAGGGGTGTTATTATATATGGGGTTGGAATAGACTGTGCATACGAGTCTTCCATGCATGGAAAGAGAACAGAAAGTGTAAGATATGATCAACTTCTCAATGCAACTTTATGACCCTGGCTGATCTCGTGGGGTGTTGCACCCTGTTGCAAACCTGAGGCCTGTTGGACACTACGAAGTAGGCAGTAGGAAGTATATCGATCGTCGACCATGATAACGAGGCCGTTGCCGAAACATCCGGCACTAGGAAAACAGGGATCCAGGGACATAGAAAGCGAAGAAAAGGGAAGCAAAGGGAAGCAAAGGAGAAGGCAAAGGGAGGCGGACATGGGTTTCATCATACGTAGACCGGCTGAGGATTTCGATTCTCGACGGTGCTGACTCGTTATGGCTATTTTTGGAGGACATCTAGTAGTTGCAGTCTGTGCAAATCGTAGTGTTGTTGATGTGGCGATGAGGGCGTGATGGCGCCGCATACGGGCTTCGGGGTAAATAGTTTGGCGCGTTGGGAGAGAAGGAGAACTTGGAGAGCTGCAGACGTATAAGATGAGGGTAGGTAGCTCACCTGCTTGCGGCTTTGTCTCACTCTCTTTCTCCTCATCTAGCATCTAGCACCTGGCATTTCCAGTCTTTCATCATCACACCACGGCCACTGTCTGGCTCTCACTCTTCACTTCTTGTTTTTATTCTTTCATCATTCGTTTTTAGTTTAGCATCGCCCACTCTTAAGAACTACAGACATTGATTGTCGTTCAGCTTTCATCCTCCCTTGTTTTTTATACATACATACACATACATCTCTGCAAGATCCTTTCTGCCTAGGCCTCTTGTGTACAGACACAAACAGACCAGACTTCCCCTTCTATTGTTTGTATCCAATACATCTCCATATAAATTTCCCCATCATGTCTACTGCTGCCATGCTGCTTTCCGCTCTGCTGGCTGCCAGTACTGTGCATCTGGCTGCCGCTGAGGTTAAGATCAAGGTCGATCCTACTATTACATACCCTGGCTGGGAGGGCTGGGGCACTTCTCTGGCTTGGTGGGCCGCTGTATTTGGTGACCGCGACGACCTTGCGGATGCCTTTTTCAGTCTCAAGGAGACCAAGCTTAACGACCAGACCCTCCCTGGTCTTGGTTTCACTATCGCCCGCTATAATGCTGGCGCTTGCACTAAGAACCGAGTTAACAACGTTGGCATCAACATCACCGCGAACATGATCCCCAGTCGCGCCATGGAGGGCTTCTGGCTCAACGACGAATCTGCTGATATTAACTCGGCCAGCTGGGACTGGGAGGCTGACAAAAACCAGCGCCTTATGCTTTCCAAGGCAGTCGAGCGCGGCGTCACCCACACTGAGCTTTTCAGCAACTCTCCAATGTGGTGGATGCTGGAAAACCTGAATCCCGCTGGTGGCAACAACGGAGGCAACAACCTGCTGCCCGGGTACTTTGCCAAGCACGCTGACTACATGGCTGCCGTGGCAGAGAAGGCCGCGCGTGACTGGGGCGTCACCTTCACTACCATCGAGCCCTTCAACGAGCCCATGGCTAACTGGTGGAAGGGTCCTACTGGTACCCAGGAAGGATGCCACATTGATCGCGACTCGCAGGCCAAAATCATCGGTCACCTTGCCGAGGCCATGAAGAAGCGTTCGCTTACCAAGAGCACTATTGCCGCTTCCGACGAGAACCACTTCCAGGAGACCGTCGATACTTGGAAGGCTATTGGCCCCACTGCACAGGGCCAGATTACTCGCATCAATGCACATGGCTACCAGGCGGCCCAGAACGAGGCTCGTAAAGAGCTGTGGAAGATTGCTAGCGAGGCTAAGAAGGACCTATGGACTTCGGAGCACGGGGAGAACGACGCCACTGGTGCCAGGATGGTCAATAGTATCATGCTGGATCTGCGCCTAATGCACCCCAACGGCTGGGTCTACTGGCAGGTTCTGGACGGCGGCGGTTGGGGTCTGATTGATGCTGACAACGAGGCAAAGACAATCAAGGGTGCTACCGGAAAATACTATGCCCTTGCTCATTTCTCGCGCCACATTCGGCCTGGCATGACGCTGCTGGAGACTGGCAGCGACAGTGTGGTTGCAGCCTACGACGCCAACACCAAGAAGCTGGCCATTGTTGCGGCCAACTTTGGGGAGACCGACACCTTTTCGTTTGACATTTCGTCCTTCAAGAACGTGCCTGCTGCTGGGACTGCGGTGCCTGCGTGGGAGACTATCCTAGCCGATACTGGCGCCCGGTACGCGTCCAACACGAAGAATACCATCAGCGGCACTCAGTTTGGCGCGAGCCTGGCGAAGAACAGCGTCCAGACCTTTGAGATCGAGGGGCTGACTCTGTGAGGCGCGGGGAGAAAGGCAGGGGGATGCTGTAAGGAGCGTGGATTCGGCGACGTGATTTTGTACATAGACTGGCATCGGTGATTATAGTTTTGTTGAGAGCGCATTACTGTCGTTTAGCTTTAAATATTTCATCCTGTTTATAGAATTAGCCATTGCACGAGACTGCGTGAGCATGCTGACTGCTGTGGTTATGCATGTAGAAACAGCTGGGACTACCATGTGCGGCAGAAGCCCGTTGCATGGCTATGGCTGTGCTGCTCACGGTGTTCTAACATGTAATAGCCGGACGCTGTCCGTGACCGACCGGAGCGTGATATAGGCATGGTTTAGCAACTATGGCTGATCCCATTGTGTGTATATCTGTATTATATCCTCGTGTGGCGAATCTCAACGCCACACGAAGACCCACAATTAACTGTGGCGCAAGCTAACATCCCATTCCCATCAGCCAGCTGTATCTTGACGCAAGCTTGTATCAGCCTTGCCTACCAACCATCAACGCCCCACATCGGCCTTCTTGCATACTATTCAGCCTTGGCCAGCTTGTTTGTCTCGCATTCACATTGCTATTACTCTGGCTTGTATATCGACCGATTTTTGCTTTTAGTCTTCTCATCCTCCTGCATACGACGCCTTCTCGTGACCACTATTCTCTTTGCCACTTGTCTGCCTTTGTCTACAAGTGAATTGCTGTCGTCGTCTCCTCCTAAGTCAACCCCACCCCCCACCCCCCCCCCACCCACCAACCCACCCACCCCCACACCCCCACCCACCCCTCCTCCCCCCC
>JAXASZ010000692.1:0-18075 GCA_038407095.1 Ceratocystis destructans
GTCGTGCCATACTAGCGATGCCGGAGTCATGGAAGGGTTCATTCTTACACAGGAATTCTGCTCACATAACAAAAGCAGAGTAATGGGGTGAATGGAACACGGACATACGAGGTGGGTGAAAAAGCAGTCACAAGAAGACCGACTGGGGTCGCATGTAATCACCATGGGGCTACGGTAGGGCAACCGAGGAGAGATCAAGAATCCAAGACAAAGAAGGTAGAGCCGCGTCGGCAAACCCCGAGACAGGTTGTTTCGTTTGCCCAAAGCCTCCTGCCGTCGTATGTGCATCCTGGCTAGATCAGCTGGCGGGCTATGGCAGGCAACAAGCAGCAGCAAGCAAGAAGAGAGCGAGAAAGGATTGGTACACTACTAGAATATCTAGGCACTTGAGTGAGAGTTGGCGTGGCCAAGAACCAGACCTGAAAAGAACTCAGGGTGTTTTCTTGTATTAGCTAGCAGGCTACTAGAAGCAGACAGAAAGAAAACTAAAACTAAAAAAACAAAGCACATCCAAGACTGGAGTTAACCAGCCCTATTCATAATTTGTCTGCTCCGTAGAACACAGATCTTTACTACACCCATGTAACTCCAATCGAAAGGCTAGTGCTCTGAGTGACTGACTTTTGCTTAGCAGCTTCCTCGAGGTCTTCAATGTTCATTTCTTCGTTCTCGGGGGAATTGATGGCACCAACGATGCCGTTCATGTGACAACGGTTATTCGCACCATTGTAGAACCAGATAGGGTCGGTGTCAATAACTTCAATGTAAAAGCTTTCCCCCTTTTCTGTGTCTTCGATATCAAGCTGACCTGAAGAAAAGCCTCCCTCCAGATAAGTACAAGGATGATAGTAGCTAGACTCCGTTATGGCGTGGCGTCCCTCCAAAAATACAAAGAGCACTGAATCACCAACCTCGGCTTCTGTTCTGCGGGGTAGGAACTTTTCGTTACTAACGACAACCGTGTGAGTAGCAGCCTCGCGGCGAACTAGAGAAGGGCTGTCCCCAGTAGTCTTAGAGGGGGCAGCCAGGACAGCGGTGCCAGCGAGGAGGGCGGTAAGGGCGAACTGCATCTTGGGCAGAAAAGGGGCTTCAGAAAGAGTATATAAAAAGAAAGCGGGAAAGTTGAGAAGCTGGAAAGAAGGCAGATAGTGTGGTGGGTGAAGAGCCAAGGAAGCAAGAGTACTTTCCTGTCATGGAGGCTTCTCTCTTTATACTATCCTTGGGGATGATGGAAAGTCTGATATCTACTCGGCACAAGCTAGCAAGTGCTCGGCCATGTACAGTTACTATTGCTCCAAATATCCTCCGCTCTTGAAAAAACCGCAACTAGCAACCATTCTTCACAAATACGCAGCAGTTCTGCCCCCAACCGCAGACTCAGAGGGCCGCACCTTGAGCAAAGTGTAGGATAGCAGGCCCCTGCAGTCACGAGACTGAAGGGCAACTGTGCAAGCATCGATCCAAGACCGGGTCTTCCACCCCCGGGGATTTTTCTATATAGTAAATGCGACAGTTACTATCTTGACATCTGTAGCTTATTTTAGGTGGCGGCACTGAGCCCCAGATATGACTGACCATCTTCACGACAAAGTCAGCCCAAGACAGCGGCCTTTGATCATATATAGGAAGACGGAGGAAAGCTTCCGAATGATCAAGTTGTGTAAAAGCCCCGTACTGATCGGAACGCTGGGGTAGGTAGGCTATACCATTGGGATCTTATGCTTGCTTTCACTGTCTTTGGCGGTAAAACGGACAGGGATATTGAGGAATTCTTTTTTTTTTCCTCTTCCTAGCTTACTCAGACAGACAGCCAAGCATGATTTGTCTGGCTTACATTTAGCTGGCTGGTATGGTATGCTGTCGGTCTCGGTCGGTCTTTTCAGCAAGCTTATATACCAAGTGTTTTGAGCTACTTGCCTACTGCCATTTGCTCAATGCTACGGCCATGGGTCTTCCTTGGGCCACTGCTAGGCCTCAACTCCGAATGTGATGCCCAACTAGCTACACCGATCACTTCAATGTGTAAATCAAACATACCTGTGTTATGCCATGGGTTAGGCTCTAATTCAAAGACGACGAGGTAACGATGCACCTAGAAGCCATTGCTTGTTGAAGTCCAAGTGCCATAACATGAGTCTGCTACTCATCTCTGGCTGCAAGTCGCGTGCTCGCGTTGTTCATGACGTGCTAGATTAGTCGGCCTGATCTGTAGATGGGCCGTTACGCGGGGTAGATTAGCCGCCTGGCTTTCTAACTAACACACTATTCTCTCAACAACATCGCTTGCCCCCCCTGCCTTCATCCAGCATGTTTCCCGCCAGTACTCATCAGTTTTGGAGTTCCTTGTGCAGCTTTATGCCGCTCACTTGTTCCCTGTTCACCTACTATAGACACCAATGAGCCAACAATCAAACGTGCTATACTGCTCTTTGTCATGGATTCGCTCTTTGCCCCAGCTGGAAGCAGGCTCAGGTGAATGATGGATGGAGTCATACGAGAAATCAAAAATCGAATGGAAAGAGGGCCATCAAGCCTTGTTCAAATGATTCTCGGGCAATCTCCTGACTACGGATTTGTGGCCGGTGGAATGACCACTGCGTGCCTTGTCTACGTGTACGTTGTGGTCAAGTTATAGAAAACTACTGCCTAGGTCAAAATGGAGTCTTCGCCGTATATCAGGGCAACTCAATATATTGCTTTATCTACTGGAGGGAAGCAAAACCATTTCTTCACTATCAGCCCAGTCTGAAGAAAAAATACGGCTAAGAGCATTCGTCAACCATACTGCTCCCACATCCATCAAAGCCAGGTCAAGGGGGCTGCCGAGCAGCTGCAAACACTCGGAAGGGCTTCTCGTGCAACTCAAGTTGAAATCAGCGTTGAAGAACCTCCATCGCCTCTTTACCCTACTGCCCAATTTGCAAATATCGAATATCACAGTGGGTGATGTGGCTTACGGCTTGGTTCCCCGTCGAAGTCAGAAACTCGCTGAACAGAACCGATGGCGTACTGAGCAGCAACTGACTTTTGGGCATCCTTGAAACTCGTCCAAAGATCTAGATGATATGTCGGGCTTTAACTTTGTTCTCTTACTACCATTCGAGACGGCTAGCGATATCCTTACCAAGATTAAACGCTGGCCCTTGTAAGTGAATGTGTTTTTGAATCAAAAGCTGCATAGGTTTAGGTCATTACGTCACAAGCAGAGAGTATGAATCTGTGCGTGGACAACCTGGGGATCGTCAAGCAAATGAGGAAGCCAGGCGCTTCTCAGCTGGAAGTGGACGATATCCGGCGCATTCTCGCAAGATGGGAAGGCAGACCAATACATGCTTCTCTCGCCCAAAACCGACGGCCAGCCTTGCCGGGGCTTGATTCTGTCCGGTAACCAATCCGGCGTCGTTTGATCTTGATGATTTCAGTAGACGTTAAATATATTCAATTCAAATTCAAGCTCAAATTAGGGCATCACTTGTCACTTAGCTCTAGTCCCAACCGCTCCCATGGTCGTCCTCGCCAGCTCAACCATTCATAGAGCCAGAGTAACCTGTGCTCGAGACAATGTCCAAGCCAATAGTAGCGGCGATACTCAAAATCTCAAAGCTACTGATGGGTTTGGAGGGACAGGTCCAGCCCTCAGCAAATGGAAGGCGCTCCTCTTCAAACAGAGTCTTGATCCACGCAGCTTCAGCGCCTCCACCATTTCTGAAGACAAGCCAAAGAACAGCAGCATCGGTTAGAGAGCGTATATTAGCATCCTGGCTCAGAGCACGGGCAGGGTCGTTGAGGGGATCCAAATACTGGCGGAATCTAATGGCCTGGCCAAGCTGCATCGTACTGACAAGCGGGGTGGTGAAGAAGTTACGGACACCAGCCCATATCCGGGCATCAAAAGACCAATTATCACCGCTCTGGGAATTGTCACGGCTCAAGGAGCAGTCATGCTCAATGGCTATGGTAAAGCACTAGGGTTAGCAAAGACACTGTATGTCTCAGGGCAAAAGAACGAAGAATGCCAGAGCAAAACATACCATCATGGGCGTTGAGATCATCTAGGTTGAAGGTTCCCGCCTTGCCGGTGGAGGAAATTTCCAAAGCTTCCCTACCGCCAAGAGTGTCCACGCCGGCCATATCTATGCCTGCAACCTTCAACATGACCTCATAGAGTTGAGACTCGGGAATATCGCGGCCGTCGCGGGGGAGATAGCCATGGTTAGCCAGGCTGTTTAGCATGGGACAAGGCGAACGAGCTACGAGGAGGGGAAGAAAAAGAAATGTATAAGCCATGCACCCTTACTTGAAGCCACTGTCCACCACGAATCGCTTACCATCGCCTTCTTTGGGAGGAATCCACCGGTTAGGATTGGCCCCTTCGGTATCACTAGGAATGCTACTCTTTTTGGTATCGCTGGTTCGGCCAACAAGGCCATTTTCCAGAGAAAAGCTGGGATAGGCAAGGACCTGAGACGCGCTTCCCAGGGCCAGAATGGAAGCAGCTATAGAAAGCTGCATATTGACGGAGCAAGTGGAGGAATGACTGCGATGGGGGTAAGAAAGGGTCAAGAGCAAACTACAAGTGGTTCGCGTTGCTGTACTGTCTACATCTAGAAACGCGGGGGAACGGAATCTTTTAATCCGTTGTGTCTCTGCTAGGATGGTATGGCCACTGCAATAACAACACAGACCCGAAAGGTGCCTGCTCTTTAGTGGCTGGTCAACGTAGAGGACGGGCCAGAAGAATCACCTCCGTCTGCGGAACGGTGCTCGGGTCAAAGGGTGAAAGCAAGCCATAGCCAGGCGCCGGACAGTGACATGATGGCACAGGCGCAGTGGATGTCATGATGTGCCTTCGTAAACACGCAGTGTTGTTTTTAGGTGTCAAAATGCCAAAAGGTACAGGCTTCTAAAAATGCATGGCGTTGTTGACCAAATCCAATCTCAGCACGGACAACGCATGTCATGGATCTGCGTTTTAAGTCGAGTAGAACGTGGGCTTCTGGTGATCATAGCTCAGTACCGTACCAGAAAAACAGCAAACATTACCGGTGAGTCCATTGGCGCAATGATGAGAGATGATGCTATTTTGCTGTTTTCTGCAGTAATAGTTTTTGGGTCTTTATTACCTTATTATTCGTATTCCTCATTAGGGGAAGTCTTGGCTCAGTTGATCAGAGTGTAGCTCATTAGAGTATCTGGATAACGGTGAAAAAGTCGGGCCGGCATTCACCATCAAGTCCGGAAGAAGAGATGCACTGGCAGCCTAGCTAACCGTCTGGTTTCTAGGCACTTGGTGACTTGAGCTTTGAGGCATGTAGCATGTCTTTCTCCTCGAGATCGGCACCTGTGCTAGTCTTTGAATTTGGCTCTTTCATAGTCGTATTTGCGCCTTGGGGACTGGGTGCCACTTGAAGTTGAACGCCACGTGCTTGTCTATGGATAGCGTGTTGCGGTCAGCGAGCAGTCGATTGGCCATTTCCTCCGCACCACGCAGTCGCAGGGGAAATCCTCGCGAATCCAGGTCGAGGATGGAGTGGGCAATAACATGATCGTATTTCTTTTATAAATAAGATAGTCTGCATGACTTAGGATCTAGCCGGCGCTATAGGATCATCATGCAGCCATAGCCAGTCTAATGGATTTCTGTGGCGCCGCGGAGATTTAAATTTGCGTCTTGAGAGCAAGAAGTATTTCGCATTGGTACGTGAAAGGGGAGGTGAGGGGAGTGCGGAGCTACTTTATGCTTCAATTCTTTGTTTCCATCGTTTTGTTTGTCTTGAGCTGCGGTCTGTTTACTTGGCTTACGTGCTGGCGTGCTGGCGTGTTGGCGTGTTTACTTGTTTTTTCCTTTCCTTTTCTTTTCTTTTCTTTTCTCTTCTACTTCAACCACGATCGGGCGGAACTGAGCAACGAGCCATCTTGGGAGCTGGGCTTTGCTCCGCAGAACTCCACAGTGAACTTCCCAGAGGGTTGAGTCTGTCCGGTAGCCAATCCAGCGTCGTTTGATCTCTGTGATTCACGTAGACGTCAAATATATTCAAGTTCAAGCTCATAGTTTCTTGTGCCTGTATCTCAGTCACGTCACGTCACAGCTCTACACTGTGGCTGAGACTGAGACTCTTGTCTTGTCTCGATGCTGACCAAGAACTCCGCCAACTCCAAGCGACCCCATCATTATCAAGGCACCTTTTTTGCTATTGAACTTTGAGCTGTACGCATATTTCGCAATTCAAAGCACTAATGGAATAGGCGCAAGGGCTCCTTGTTGCTGATCCGTGCTTGTACTCTAATCCTACTACTAATAGTCCGGCGGACACTAGAAAGCTAGCAGATCATCGTCAAATAAGTACAGTGCTCATATTTCAAGACAGACCAGAATTCTGGCTGCATTGAACCTATGCAAGGTCAAGATCAAGGTTTAGACTCTCGCTTCCAAGTCAGTGCACGGAGAAACTTTCCATGTATGCTGATAGAACATGGTAGGAGTGATTATAGTAGCCATTCCAGGTGGAACGCCGCAGGGAATGTCTGTCAAGGTCGTAAGTAATATGTAATATTCACCGCCACTGCTGCAACTATCTGCTCTGCGACAACTAGCAAAGGGTAGGCCCACTAGTAGTTGCACTCCTTTGCTACTAGGGGCTTGAGGCTCTACAGAGAGCCATGCCAAGACCCATCCATCTACGCTAGATATGGGTCACTCTAGCTAAACGCCCCAAAAGCTCTACGCTTGCACACTCCTAGGCTATGTACGTCCGGGATACGGCAATTGTCGCGTGGCGACAGCACGTAAAGAGCGCCAAGGGTGCTCGTCCTAGTCTTGGAGCCATGGGGTCCGAGGTGCTGCGCAACACACCACGAAGGAGCCGGCAGCACATGCCCTGAGACACTGTAAGCTAGAGGATCACTTTAGAAGCAGCCATAAAACCTATTCTAAGCTCAGAAGCCCAGTTCTAAGCTTGATGGGAAGTGATTGGGCTATTGCTGCCGCCCATGTCTTTTCATTACAACTACGGAGCACTCAAGTATGGTTTTACAGTTGGTGATATGCTAACTTATGGATATTATTTTGTCTAAACAACACTGATCTATAAAAGGGACTGAGTCTGCAAACTGCGCATTGCGAGCTTTCAACATATCAGGGAGAAACACAGGCACTTCTTCTGGGGTTTCCATTCTCGTATTTTGAGGCAATGCCGGCAGAGTGGTTTTCGGTGTGAGCATCTAGGATGACATGACGAAACGGCCGCCGTTGGGCTCATTAGGGTTGTTAGAGTACGACTCAGTCCCGGAGGCTCTGACGTACCCATCATAGTTATAAAGGTCGGTATTTGGTGAGTTGATAACACCGACAACGCCGTTCTTGCAATTGTCTAGAACGCCGTTATAGAACCAAAGAGGACTCTGATCTTCAATTGTAATGGAAAAGCAGAACGCGTTCTCAGTTACATCCTCGTCGGTAGCGAAGCTGGTGGAGGCAAAGCCACCGTTCCAGTGGCAGGGGTCGAAGTAGTTAGACTCTACAACAGAGTGCAAGCCTGGCAGGAAATGGAACTCAACCGTGTCGCCAACATCGGCGGTAGTTTGCTTGGGGCTAATTGAATCACCAACCCAGATAGTGTGAGTAGCACGCTTGACAATCTTTGAAGGAGTATCTTCAGAAGTCATGGTGGGGGTAGCCATGACAGCAGTGGCGGCGAGAAGAGCAGTGATAGCGAAACGCATTTTGTTGATGAAGGAAAAGGTAGTGAGCAAGAGAGAGAGAGAGAGAGAGAGAGAGAGAGAGAGAGAGAGTGTGTGTGTGTGTGTATAGATGAAATGGATATGCTGTGAGGAGGAAGCTTTGAGACAAGAGAGAAGCTTGGAACTGATGAAAGTAGTGAGTGAAATCGAGAGGAACATCTTTGGATATGCGGGCAGTTCAGAGCTTATATAGTCAAAAGGCCGACGTTCATCCATTCCCTTGCCATCATTGATCTGATATTGTTAGTTATGCAGACTATCTTGATATCTCATGGGCCATGGACAATGCTGGATCTAGCTTGACAAACTTTATCATGGCCTACCGGGACATTGCGGGCCATGGAGTGGCTTGAGCGGGCGCATTGCTAGAAAACAAGGAGGGGGAGCGCCAATGTGGTGTTATTTAGGAGACTAGTGGATTCTGGGTGACTAGGCTCAACATTCCATCTTTGTAATATTCAGCAGTAGCATTGTCCAATCGAGGGCCTCTACCTGGACGAATGCAAGATCTCCGGTGGTCCTTTTGGGCAAACTCCGCCAATTCTGACTGTATAACAATCCGCTTCCGAGAGCCCTCCCTCTCTAGCTCCGCAACCCTCAGTCAGTGCTTGGCCCAACGAGGAGCCATATGCCCAGCACTGCACTACCTCCAACACGTACAGTCTGCTATCGGCGAGGACCCAGCAGGAAAATAGAACACGGTATTGGACGAAGTAAAAAGCCAATGCTAGGACATTGATGGAACACGACTACCGTATACAAACGTAGTAAAATGCAAAAGAAAAGACAGCCAAAGGGTCACCCTTATCAGAGATATAGATCCTGCGTTCTAGCTAATGCCCAAGTTCGACCTACACACTGTGGCCGGTTGTTTGTACACATACTTTCTTGGCCCTAGCGAGCCAACCAGCTTTTAGAGAGAAACGGTGACTGTAGCGAGAGAGAGCGGAAGAGCGAGACGGAGACCGAGGCCCCTATATTTATAGCACATACATACTTTTACTTAATCGACCCAGAAAATTTAGTCATTTGAGGCCTTTCTAGTGTATTCTTAGCACACCCTGGACGCTGCAATCTTTTGCCTTTATTAGGATCTGTCCTGGCTTCAGGCCCGTAGCATGCCTGTCACAACTACTGACAGCTCAAGCCCCTTAGCCTTCTTCTAGAGCAGTTAGCGTCGGATACATGAGAAAAGGGGGCAAGGCTATATATCCTAGATAGGTCTTGCCATGTGTGAACTGGCCCTATCCTACGCATTAAAGAAAGAATAAAGAAAGAATAAGAGCGATAGAGTTACCTCCTTCATGGTGCTCACGGTCTCTCCGCTACCACTTACTAATAATGGATATGGCCACGCCCCGAAATGGATATCAAATTGCAATGTGCTCAGTGCTCAATAAAGTCACGCGACACAACAGTTTTGCCCTTGTCCGCTCGTTTCTGTTTCCATCTTCCGCCGCCTGCAAGCAATCACTACGGGCAATGCATCGGCTTGGGCAAATATGGCCCGCTGCCAGTAGATAAACGAGCCAAAAAGCTAACGTGGCCGCCTTGAACGGCTTTGAACTCCGACATTCCGACAATACCATACCGTTTACTCTTCCAGTAGACGCTAAACATGTTCAACCCAAGCATCTTTTATTGGGTATCTTGGGCTTACCCGCCCGCGGTGATGCTGTAGAGTTTGTCAAAGCAGACTTTCGGGAGAGCTCCGGACAAGGCTCGGATATGTTGATAAGTCAATGCCCTTACATACGAGGTGGTGAAAGGAGAGGTAACTAAACGTTTCGTCAAGTTTACATAATAGAATTCAAGGGCCAGTCTTGCAGAATTCCTTGTATCGACTGTTCTTTTGGAATCTTCTCACCTTTCGACAACCCTGAGGCATTTCGGCTATGAGGCATACTGTAACATGTTATTTTCAAGTTAATTTTGGGGGCAAGTTCTCTGTCTCTCTACACCTTCGTGTTTCTTGCGTCTACATCAAGTATTCACACGGCGTCATGCCGAGTAGATCTAGAATCTCAGTAACAATATACTTGAGTCTACAGTCACGTACTCTTTTCGCACATCTGCTTAGTCCTACTCTGATAATTTGGATCTATGTGGCATGTCGTCGTTTCTTGGCCTCTTTTTTGCAAGAAACGTACGTTCACCCATGCACCCCTTCTGCAGCAGTAAAGCTTTGCCTAGCCCGGCTCAAGTACCTAGTTTGGGGAAAGCCGTACTAAGGCTGGCTTATACTTATAGGGGAGGGTCCGGAAAGCCACGCCCAGGGCTCTACATCCAGAGTGCCAGAGCAGTATATATAAGCTTGTTGTAAAGGTTAATACCCGTTTTCTCCCTTTCCCTTGAAATACGACATACGACATACGATGCTCGGCTATTTGTGCAGCAAAACTACATGCTTCTCACGGGAAGGAAGCGCCAAGCGCTGTGCTTCATCGCACGTTTCCTAATCATGTGGTAATTCTGGCTGGATATATGTCGCTTTCCAAGGCCCAGAGCTAGCACGCAGTAATCTCTCGCCTATCTCAGAACAGCGCAGCTTGCAGATTGCATCCACACTTTGTGTGAAAGCTCCAGAAGAACATGTCAATTAAATCAGAGATCTGGAAATCCAGGCAAGATAGCCATGGCTCGTATTCAGCGGGTCTGTTCGCATGGCACTGGCGGACTTCTCGTATAGAAATATAGCAAAGCCGGCATGAGCAGCCTGCCAAGTTGGCCTGGGTGTTGAAAGCTAGGGATATCCGCCTTTCAACGTACTATGTATAAGTTTAGAGTGCGGCAAAACCTCATCCCCCCATCCCTATTGCCTGGCTGCATGATGATGTACTTTGGCTTTACGCCAAACCACCCACCATCACGTCAATGTACGATGCATGTGTGGCTGCGTAATGACAAGGTCACAGGACTCCGGGCATGGTATCCTCTCTGCCAAAGCCCGCAATAAAATTATAGCGTATACTAGAAGCTGTAAGACGCCTGCAACTCAAAGTTTGGAGTGTGGCAACTTAGATTGCGCAACACGATAGCCCTGATGCGGCATTGTCTTGCTTCAATCTCCTTATCAGTATCCAGCCGGGATTGCTCTTCTACTAACGGACTTGCGTATAATGATGTCAATAGTAGGACGTTGGCTTTGCCGTTTACTAGTTTTGACGCCGGTGCTGCCTAATCCGACTCAGTCGTTGGAGCACGCGATCAAGGTCGCCCCCAGCGATGATGACTGGGCTCTTTCGTCCAAAACCCGGCACTATAAAGACGCCGCTGGAATGATACCCGATTTCTTGATCGACCGGGTCGTTGTCAAAAGGCAGGATCGCGAAACGCGAATTAACCAACTGCAAATATGTCGTGCTCTATGCATAAAGTAAGGCTGGGCCATCACGGCTCTGTGACTCGGTCGTAGGGCGGCTAGCTTGCAACATGCTACGCAGAGTTGTCACGGACTACCTTGGTTATAAGGGTCAGCCGTCGGCATATGCTGACTAGGAGGCTGTGAATGCTTGCTGGAAGAGTGAAATACCTCCCTTTAGCTGCATCACAAGCTATATAACAGCGGCCACAGCATTAGACCCCAAAGAGACATGCAAGTGATCTAGCCAACTAGGCATGCCTGAGCCTGAGCATGATAGAATTACGTAGGAGAATAGTATTTTAAGGAGGCAGGAAACTGTGTCCGAGGACATCCACAACGTCCTCCTAACTTGCACTATCACTGAAGCATTGGCTCATCAAGTGCCAACGCTTAGTCCTTTCAGTCAACGCTTGTTTATAATAGGGCGGGGAGAACAGCATGCGTCTAGTGATTTGCTCTAAGCGTCTAGCGTAGCACCATAGCCAAGTGACTATCGTGAGGCGAACTGATTTGGAATTTCAGGAAAGCAGCAGAGGGGGCGCCCGTGGCCGTCATTTGTTCGTGCTGAGCCTCTTCTTTTCGTCGCCTATTCACGCCATTCCCACATCCACCAAGTCAGACGCCCGCATCAACATAGGGAAAAGGAGCTAGACACGTACATATCGTGGCCGGGACCCTACACTGTAGGGTCTACTATACTAAACTACTACTATACCGCTGCTACCACATGTCGTTTTACTGTCACAACTATTCGTGTAGTGTCTGTTAAAAAACGAGGTTTATTTTGTAAACTAACAGTACCTGTCTGCCCAACAGCAAGAGGAATCACCAAGCCGCATAATTCAAGCACAAATGAACAATCAACACATACATCCTATGGGCTCCAGTCCGGTCTATCAACCGTGTTGCCGGAGTCGTTCCACACGTTTTGAAATGGTTCAAAGACCTTGAGTGGCGAAGCACCTAGTAGGAAACAACGGAACCACCTTGGCTGTCGAATGGGTTTGAGACGCTTGATTTACGGGTAGCCATGTGCTTGAAAACGTCAATGCTTCTGCCATTCTCAGGAGGGTTGATGACACCAACGACACCGTTTAGGCAATTATTCTCAGCACCATCATAGTACCAAATAGGATCCTTATTCTCAATTGTAATGACAAAGGCTTCCGAATTCTGATGACTGTTTACACTAGTGGCAAACGTGCCAGAAGCAAAACCGCCATTGTGTGAGCAAGGATTATTGTAGCTAGCCTCAACAACGGAGTGAAGGCCTGACAAGAAGTGGAATTCAACCCTGTCACCAACATCGGCCCACAGTTCCTTGGGGCTAACGCCGTTGTCGCCACCAATCCAAACAGTTCGAGTCTGGTAGTATTCTTCCTCGTCATCACTGGTGCTCGAAGGGGCTGCCATGATGACAGTGGCGGCGAAAAGGGCGGCTACAGCGAAACGCATGTTGGAGGTTTGGAAGAAGAGAAATGGAAAGAAAGAAAAAAGTAAAGTATGTGAACTTGAAGAAGTGCAAAGATGGAAGTGATGAGTGGAGTGAAAGAAGACGAGAGGGAAGTTTTGAAGTAGCGGCCAGCTCGATATTTATACCTTTACAAGCTCCGGATCTTCAGACCACTCGATTGCTGGGTTGTTTTTCCTTTCGCTGGCTTCGGCGACGGCCTTGGTCATCGTTTCCTAAAGACATGGGCTGTTTGGGGACTGTATGATACTGACTGTAAGAGTGTGAAGCTAAACGGCGACAACATTCAAGTTAAGGAGTGTAGGCCATATGGCGGCTTGAGCTAGCTCAACGAAGAATGACTAGCAAGAAAAAGCACTGGCGTTATAGGACTAACCCATCACCAATTTACCCAAGATTCGACATTCCCTTTCGTTCCTGGAACCTAGCCCATATCCATGCTTCACGGTGGATTTCACGGCCAGAGCCATCTATGCTGCCAATGCCTCACGTGGCGCTTTGACAGAAGAATCTATTATGCTGAGCAACTTGCGATTCACAATGCAGCGTCGTAGCACCATGCCATTCGAATATTTACAAATTGCTTTAGATGGGCTTTGGAAAAGCCGTGGTCTGTTCTCCGTGGCCCAGGAACACTCTGCCTTTATTTCTATGGACAATACCAACAGGCCTACACATAACAGGCATACGAGAAGTCAGTCAATAGTCCAAAAGAATCAAGCGACAGTTGACGGTAATGAACATGATCATGGTAGACCTGCAGCTAGATGCCCACTGTCGAGCCTTGACCCGGCCACTTACAACACACAGTTTCACGTTAAGCTTTGGCCAGATAAAAGAGCCTGATAGCCAGCCAAGAGCCAGACAAAGACTAACACAGTAGACGTTGGTGTTGTGTCGCCTTGGGCGGTTTCCCGTAGGCGTTGGACGAATCCAAGTTCAAGCCCAAGGCGAGTCTGCATCATATAGTGCCAAGAGGGCTGGCTACGTCCATTGGGCTAGGATCTGTGCGAATCTGCTCAAAACTAGACTTGGACGATCTTGTTATTCCTCTTCTCCGTGGAAGGAGTCTACAAGGTCATTGCGATGGAACACTCGGTGAACACGGCGGAGCAGATGAAAACAACAAGAGCATATGCCGCTACAAAAAGCTTTGGAGAGCCACAGGACAGGGGATCTCGAAGTGCGGCGGGTTCGTTGTTAGATCCGTGTATTATATATAGTAAGCTCACGCATGCCACAGCGTCAAGTGATGTTGAACGTGCGGTGCATATAAAGACAATGAGGAACAGGGAGAAGCGGGCAGCAATGAGCGTCAAGGCCGCAAGACTGCTGGAAATAACGCGATACCCAGAGCTAGTACCAGGGGTGAGCTGGGTCTTTGGAAGGGTCAAAGGCCTCAGTCATGAGCGCTGCGGACATGCATGACAATCTGCGGAGCCCTTCTTACGTTGACAAATGGCGATAGCGAGAGTACCGATTAATGACAGGCATCCTGTCTTATTCCATGTTATATAGCCAGGGGCCCGTCGGTATAAAGTTATACAATAGATGACAAAAGGAAACAACCCGAAAAGATTAGTAATAAAGGAGAATAAAGGAGTGGGCAGCAGAGAAGGTGGGAGTGATGAAGAAAAGCCATGGAAAAGAAGAAGAAGGGTGGCTTGTCTTGTGTAGTGTGTTGCAAGGTATCCATCCAATGCGCCACGCCACGCCACGCTGGTTGTTACTATTCGCCGCCTGCTGTGGTAAGTGACCCAAGAACTCAGGAGGTTCCACGGAATTCACATGTTATTCAACGGAGTACTGCCCTTGGATAGCCTAGATCTAAGATCTAAGAGATTGAGGGACCCTCGTGCTCTCTGACTTCTGGAAAGGTGCTACGGGCATCGTGAGCATTCAAACCCTAGACCCTGTCATTACTAACCCTAACATGCTCTTACACGAAACCAACTGTGTCCCAACCATGTGAGTGCTCTCGCCAGGTACGTGCGAAGCAAGCGATCTTGGCAAAACTATGGATCACACCACTAGCCATTCCCATCGGCAGTGTTGTGATTTTAAGTATTTGTCATTTCTCATCCGGTTGTACTAGATTATGTTTACTTACACAACTGAGTGAGTTCACGTGGGATTACCCGATACTCTACCGAATAGGACTCCATTGCATTGACTGTGCCCACGTGACCCATTTTGTAGCGCGCACTGGCCCTGGGCATCATCGTAGAACCAAACTAGAAGATCGTCCGGGAGAGAGATTTGGGGATAATAAATGGCTGGCAGGGAAGAAGAAAGGATTGATCGGAGCAGCGGGCAGCGTTCCCTGTGGGTTGTCGCGTGATCTTGTCTGCTTTCCTCTCCACTGTCTTTGCCCTGTGATTCTCCTCTCGGCTTGGCTGCTACTGGCCCACCAACTGGGCTTGCCCTTGGACTACTACGCCTGAGAGCCGCGAATAGTTTCTCTCTATACACGCAATACGAGGCCCAATCTTGGAGCTCAAACGGGACTTACCGTGCTTTTGTGCTTTTGCTTCGGAGTCTAGGTAAAGTCCTATCTGCTTGTATTCTCCGAGCGCATTCTGTCTTAGCAAAGACCACACACTGGCTACAGTGCAGGAGGATTTCCGTAAAATTCGCTACAATATTCTTTTAAATCCACCAGGGCACTTCATTGATGAACAGGTTTGCCGTAGGTATGGGCCTTGGATTCTCACGGGCACAGGTATAGTAGAATAGACTGACTGGCACGCACGGCACGCGACCTCAGAACAAGCAGACGTCTTTCAATCTGGTGCAAGTTAAAAGCGCAATCATGGTGCATCTCAAGCGACTAGGCTAGTGGATCCACTTGCTGCTCACCTCGCATTGCTTGGCGCTGCGAACTGTTCTTGCCTTCTCCATGTTTGCCTTGCTATCTTGGCTCTTTTCGGCGTGGAAGGCCTAGCCTGAGTTCACTTTCCTCCCTTGAGACCTTTCTGTGCGTTCCTCCGAATATCTTCGCCAGCTCTGATTTCGTGGTATCTGCTCTGGCTATAGCCGGTCTCCGGATGAAGACCCGGGCCTTCTTCTCGATCTCCTTGAGAGGCGGTTTTGGTCCCGCTCTTGCCTTCGGTGCCACAGGTGGTTTCTGTGCTCCCACCGCCTGCCTAGCTATCGAAGCGTAGGTCTTTGCAACTGGTTTTGGGCTCTTTGCTTCTCCTTCTCCCTGTCCACCTTGCAGTGTCTTAGTTGCAATTGGGGGTTCCGCACATTCTTTTTCCTTTGGTACTTCACCCTCGTCCTTGTTTTCTGCCTGCTCGGACTCGTTGGTCATGACTAAGTCTATGATTTCCATGAGCGTGTTGCTTGCTTGCTTTGGTGCTAGCCTAGTCTTCGGCGGTGCGCCCTCGCACTCTATTTCTTCACTGCAGAGGAAAAGAGAAGGGTTGCTTAGAGTTACCTTCTATTCCTGGAGTTATAGGAGGGAAGCTTTTTGCAAGATGCGCACACAGGATAAGAAAACCGCCTTTCCTGGACTCTCCTTCCACTGCATCAGGGTACCTGGCCACTCAGGAATAGTCGAATGTGTGGATTCCCGGCTTGGGCTCGGATTCGAGAGTAGCAGTGGATAGGGTAGGGAAGGAAATGGCCTCGGGAAAAAAGACGGCCCCAGCAAATAGCGATAGCCTCTTGGATATCTGAAAGAGTCTTACTATTTCTATACTCGAATTCACGCCTCATTCTGCTACGCAAGTGCACGGAGATGCTCCGGAAACCAATACATGTAGCCGACTTGTCTTGTCGAGTATAGGCTCTATTATAGCACTACTCTCATACGGATATAGCAAAAAGTACAATGCCTATGCCGAACACTGCCGCCCAAGCAGTAGACAGTAGATGAACACAGAAGCTAGATGATACATTCTCGGAAAGCTTGAAAGGGAAGAAACAAGAAGGCCGTGACCATCTACCGTGTCGTCCGCTTCACTGCAACCAACGGATGCAAAAGGTCTTAGTAGCCCTAGCTCATAGCAAAAGCTATCTCTAACATAGACCACGTCGGCAGCAATCTCCACAGTAGTGATTCCAAAGATTTGAGGTTCTGAACAAGCCTCCTGGTAGTACTTATAAAAACACGCATCCATCCAAGCAGTAGCTAGCACTCGCGACAGCATCCTCCAAGTATCATCAGTCTAGCAAAATGCCACTCGCCAACCAACAGATACTTGCTTGCCTCGGTGTTTTCTGCTCCAATTTCAAGACCTTGAGCGGCCAGAGGCTTTGATTCAAATAGAACCAGGTTGTCAGTGTCTGCAATGATCTATCTATCTGAAGACTAAATATAGTATCACAAACTGAACTCCAATATAAGTGCCACTGTCAGTAGCCGACAATCATATATACCCTTGGTGTCGGAACAATCTACTGAATTCAGTAGATTGTTCCGACACTGATCAGTTCTCGGTAGAGTTCTGAACAGCAAGGTTACGGAATTCCGACAAGACAACCTTCGAAGCAAATTTGCAACAACGATTCTGTGACGAAAAACCCCTCTCGACAAGATCCCCCGGATCATGAGCGACAAAGACAGTCAGGAAAGCCCCGAGACACATACAGCTATCCTCAGTCAACTGTCTGAGATGTCAGGCAGACAGGCCACGACGCAGGTGGGCTCATCGCTCACGAAGGATGAGCGCGTCAAGGAGGTACAAAACGTCATTGAGATACTGGACACTCACAAGATCAGGGATGGACATGCGCGGGACATGCTGGTCGACGAGTTTGGCGACTGGGCGGTCGATGACTGGAGAGACCTGGACGGCAAGTATAACCTCCTCCGCTTCAGCCTTATTCTCCATGGCCTTTACGTCCCTCATCACCGGACCACCGGTTCGATGATGAAGTCGATCGAAGTGGCCTCGCGCCCTGTCGATAAGTGGACCGGTGACATGATGAAGCAGTATGCGGAGATCCCAACGGTTTTCACGGGCAACAGTGCACTGCAGGAGCGTCTCACCAAGAAGAAGGTCCCTCGGGACCTTTGGAATGTGAGCCACTGGATACCGGAGGCCGAAGCACAGGGCGGTCGCCCTACCCAGGACGGGGTGGTCCCTGGCGAACAGGCCAAGCAAGGCAGGGTGACGAAGGGGACGCAGGACGTGCGCGACGAGTACCGGCAGGGGAGCGCCAAGATGGCGGACAAGGTCGAAGAAAGTGCGACCAATCGCTCGATGGAAGGCATCGCGGCAATGCTGGAGCAGGAGCTCTGCCTGGGCGTGGAGCAGGAGAAGACTGGTGGCACGGACTTTGCTGATTTCAAGTACCGTACTCCGTCGCTGCGCAGCAACGCCTACGAGATTGAGCAGCGCAGAATCATCGGTCTGCTGGAAAAGTCATGGCCTAAGGAAAATCAATACTCTGGCACGACGGATACGGTGAGCCTCTGGCTTCGCTTCCAGTCATTCGTCAATAAATGCAACTAGCTTGGCTTGGAGGAGCACTACCTGCACGACGCACTAAC
>JAXASZ010000396.1:0-18046 GCA_038407095.1 Ceratocystis destructans
GTTATATCGCCACTTGTCCCTGGACTATCATGCGTTTAGGAAGCAGCACGTTCTCTAGTGCTGATGGGTGTACTAACCCTAGACCCAGTATTATACACCAGGGTTAAACATGGTCATCATAGCTTATCGATAAGACAACAACCCCCATTACAATCTTAGCAGCCTGCAAGTTGTCTTAGACCCTTGGCATCAAATCCACAACAGCTTACAGTTCAGCCTTTCCCTCTTTTCCCGTCATTGTTTTTTTTTTTCGATCTCTATGCGTTTCTTCTTTTGCCGACTCCGTAAAGCGACCCGCCCGATATCCATAATGTCTGGTAAGTCCTCCTCTCCCACAGCCTCAGGTGCCTTATCTCTCCTCCTCTTCTTCTCTCCATACGTAGTCTCATTGCTAATCCCTATCCTCTGACTTTTGCTATGTCACTAGCTCCCATCGACCGCCGTCCCATTGTAATTTCTGGCCCTTCGGGCGTCGGCAAGGGGACGCTCTATAAGATGCTTTTCAACAAGCACCCCGATACCTTCACGCTGTCCGTATCGCATACCACCCGTGGCCCTCGTCCCGGCGAGGCTCACGGCGTCGACTACCATTATGTTTCCAAGGAAGAATTCATGGATCTTGTTGGCAAGAATGGCTTCGTCGAATGGTGAGCCCTGGTTCTTCTCCTTTGATCCACCCGGCCTTCACTAACCACCGTCTCTTTCATGCGCAACAGGGCTCAGTTCGGCGGTAACTGCTATGGTACTTCCAAGATGACAATTGAGGAGCAAACCGCCAAGGGCAAACTTGTGGTTCTCGACATCGAGATGGAAGGCGTCAAGCAGGTTAAGAACAGTTCTATTTCTGCCCGCTACGTTTTCATTGCACCCCCTTCGACTGAGGAGCTCGAGAAGCGTCTTCGATCGCGTGGTACTGAGACTGAAGCCAGTGTGCAGAAGCGCCTAGCCGCTGCCAAGAGTGAACTGGAATTCAGCAACACGCCGGGTATTCACGACAAGATCATTGTGAACGATGATCTGGAAAAGGCTTACAAGGAACTTGAGGAGTTTGTGTTTGCTGCACCCCCTGCTGAAATGGCGTAAGGATTTAGCCTTGTATCTATCGTTAAGCAACAAGGGAAGCTCAAGAACTTGTGTCATGATATATGAAGATATACCAATCCTTATACCCCAAGTATGCATACTCAAAGCTGTTACCAAACAAAGGTTTAAGAAAACTAATAAATTCAAGCAAAACACTATCTTGTCGATGTCGTCGTTCGTCCCATTTCAGTATTACAACGACTCTAACCCGAGACCAGCCAGCCAGCATTTCTTTGCCCAAATATGGGCGCAATCCAATGGCCCGAGCAAAACGAGAAACGATAATCAGAGCATGTCCGACTTTCCTCAATTATTTGGCATTTCCTGACAAAACCAGTGTGGGAGCAGAACAGACGGAAAATGTGAAAATAAACAAGAAAATTCCCATAAACAAGGACCAAGAAATCCAAAGAAAACATATGATAATAAATCCCATGAACTCTAACCGTAGTAATAAGATCCCAACATGAACAAAGAAAACCCCGTGGTTCCCCCGGGAAAAGAAGAAAAGGAAAAGAAGATGGCAAAGAGTCAAGATGGACGGTCTTTTTCTTCCTCTTAACCCTTTCCTTAACCTTCTCCAGCCGCGAGCGAGAGAAGCAAAGATAAAGTAAAGGAAACAATAAAAAAGAAATAAGTACACAAGAGCCCAAAGTATCGTTCCAGAAGAACATAAGAATGACGATCCAGGCAGATAAAAGGAAAGAAACAAAAACAAAGCAATAAAGCGAAGCCTGTATCCAAGGGAAAAACCGGAGAGAAGGAAAAGAAAAAAGAAAAAAAGTACACGAGAATTATTAAGTACCAGGCAGCCAATGATTTGGTTGGCAAATTGGATCACCGTGTCTAAGAAATGTCTGTGAAAAGAGAACAAAAGAAACAGAACTCTAGGGTTGAGGCTGATGTTGCGATATTAGGTACGCGACTGAGGTTGAAGAGGCGAACTGATAAGTTTGGAGTTGATGGAGTACTGTCAGCTCAAGTAAGGTATAGTAATCACTATCTTTACTTGCATTGCATGCATTAGATAGTAAAGGAGCCTTGGTTTGATTCATCATCGACAGACGAAGAACCAAGTATCGGGCTGCTATCAGTCCAATCAATAACAGCATCTCAATGAGCCCAAATGCTCTTAGTGATGGGATCCATCGCCGTAGCCAGTGTTTCCATACACCGAGTGCTGTTGTGTTCTGTAAGTCGGGACAACCGTGTCGTATTGCGTGGGGTTACTTCCATCCCAGCGCTGCGTGTTAGTCAATGCACCGGTAGCTGCTACAGTTGCGTGCTGTTGCTGTTGCTGCAGTGACGGGGCCTGCATTGCCGAAACGTATGAGCCCGCAGCTCCAGGTGTCGCCATTGGTCGAGCGTCCAAGGCCGTCAATGGCGGGATGTTATGTAGTCCCTGATGGCCGCGGAGGGAGGGCGACAAGGTACGCGGGGGTACGGATGTGTTGGTATACCCCCCCCAGCCTGAGCTGCTAGACATGGATCGTGGCGAAGCCATACCTTCAGGGTGAGCGTTTTGCGCAGCATGAACGGTGTAGGCAGCAGGCACAGATTCGGTTGGGGTGGCTCCAGGAGGTGAAGGAAGAGACTGGTAAGCCGCACCCAAGGATGAAACCAGGTGCGAAGGACCCATGCCGTTGTGGACGTTTCCAAGGGCTGACGAGGGACTGTTGGAGGCAGACGGGTTGACGCTATATTTGCTAATAATCTTCTTCAGTGCGTTTTCGAGTGCGGACCAGGCAAAAACCTTGACGTCCTTTTCGATGTTTCTCGGCTTGGGGTTGCTGAATCCCATAATGACTTTGAAGAATTCCTCAGTATCGGGTTTGGCTTTTCCGACAGTAGCTGGCTTGAAGCCTTCCAAATTGCGACGAATTCGGTTCTTCTCTTCAACCGTAAAGCGTGCAGGGGCAACCAGGAGCTGTTCTAGCAGAGAGATCGTATCAACTGAAGTGATGTAGCAGCCCTGGTTTTCTTGCCACCAGATGCAACTAACACAAACGCTTTGGGGCGAGCGCTCATTAGCAACGACTGGCCGAAAGCTAGTCTTGATGCTATTGCCAGAAATTGTTCGCCGGAACTGGACAATGCGTCTTTTGTGCGACCACTCTTCGGGAGACCATTGCTCAGCCATAGTCTTCAGTGGGGCTTCAAGCTTAAGTTCTACTCTTTGTGGGTATGAGCTGTAGCTGCTGTATCCGGTTCCATTCATATTGCTGCTCATGCTGGTCTGAATAGTGCTAGTACGCACGAGCCGGGGAGGGATGTTGGGCATATTAGAGGAAGCCATGGACATTGAAACCGATGACCGCATCATGTTAGGAGAGTTTCTAGTTGATGGATCAAGAGGCTGGGCATAAGAGTTCCATGCCGACATAGACGGTCTTAACATAGGAGCATTGCGGTTGTACGATGAAGAGCTAGAAAAAGCGGGATTGCGGTAGTTAGCCATCATCTCAGAGGTGCTCTGCGAGTATGAGGCGGAGGGTCCATAAGCCATCGTATTAGCCTGCTGGACATCATATGAGTTGGCGGTAACATCAGTCATAACAGACTTTGAAGGCGAGCCGCTCTCCGATGATACGGGCGATTTTGTATCTTTTTCAGTCACTTGTTGTGGTGGTGACGACGTAGTTCCAACAGTTGACACCAAAGTAAAGTTACCAGCCATGATACGGCTGATTTCAGTGCCGTCATTGCCCGAAAAAACAACTTGGATGGGAATATTGTTGGGTGATCCATGAGGAACTTCTGCACTAAGAATGTACGTGCCAGTGCTTTCACTAGCATCGCGCTGAACTTCCGCTGCGCAGGTCAGATTCGCAAACATGATTGTGACAAATGGCGATGAAAGAGCATATGGGCTGGAAACACGTATGTTGACACGAGTGCCGGGCGGACCTGAGGGAGGATGCATAGAGATAATGTTGGGATATTGCTCGACTACTTGGCTATTAAACGAAGTGTCTGGAGCAATCTGAGCAGGGTCGTGAGAGTTAGGATACCCTGTGGATGCATACTGATAAGCGTGATCAGGGTAATCGCGGGCAGCATCGTAGTCTAAAGTAGGTAGTCAGTATTTGTGTCCTTCTAATCTCATAGTTTTTTCTTCTCTTTACTTGGACTGCGCTTACTATGCATGTGGACTGGTTGAGGCTTTGCGAAGGTTTCCATAGTAGGTATACTGTTCGCTATTTATTCGGTTGACTAGTGGTTCAATCGTGAGGATTGCGGTATTAGGAGACTCAAGTTTGTTGTCCCAAATGATCAAATTAGTAGTTTTGAAACTGAGGCTATGGTGCAATGTTAGCAAATGACGGTGTACATGAATGTGACCAACATGAATGAACTCAACTCCATACCTCAAACAGCTTGTACCGTGGCTTGTTGACAAACTTTATTGCGGACATCCTTGCGGTTTGAGGAAAGAGTGAGAGGGTGATTGAAAGAGATTGTGAGGATAGGTGGAACTTTTTCACAGAGTGAATCTTGAGCCAGCCAGCCTATTAGAGGGGGAAGGGAAGGGGGGGGGGGTTCCGATTGGTGTAGAAGACTAATGACTTACCAAGTCAGAAGTAATAAAGCGAAGGGTAGCCGTTGTTATTCTTGAAAGTGTTGACCAAGAGCACGGATGGGGACGGTACTTTATATGTCACAGTAGCGTGCGGAAAAATCAAGCTGACGTCAAAGAACTGTTGGCGGCCGTTTTCTGATCGGTTGTTTTGGCTTCTTTTGCCTTTCAGACAATCGGTAAGGCGAAAAGAGAGAAAGGGGAGCAACAGATTGTCACTGACGGGTCTTGGTCTCAGATTCTTCTGGGTTCTGGGTGCTCACGGGGAAGAGAGCAATGAATGGGATGGCAGAGACAGATTCAAAGAGTGCTGCATAATGCGAAGAGAAAGTGACATGTCAGTTCCACGGTGTGTCCGCCCAATGGGTATTTTTGCCAAACAGGTTGAGTCTTTTTCTTGTTCCTCAGTCCGGAGCCATTCCCGTGTGATTGGGACTAGCGTGTGAAGATGTGCATTGAGAAGATAACGGGCAGGAAAACATACCTGAAGAAGCTTTGCCTTTTATATATGTACAAGTGGTAGGGTCCGTCCTGTGCAATATCAGGCAGACAATCGCACCAAAAGCTGTTTCTGAGATGGAATTTATGCTGTTTTAGTAGCGGTGGTGTGCGCAGGTAGGTATCTATGACAGAATTATCCGTAGTTGTTGTCGGTGTCTTTCCAACGTCTTGAGATTGTATGGTAGCAGTGTTAATGTGTTTGTCTTCTGCGGGTGACCCGAACCTGTTCGCATGTAGTACTGTAAGTCCAACGAATTCGTAGTCAGGAGAAAGTGAAGAGAGGGTAGGCGATGCAAGCTGCCGGGCACAGTTTGATCGTTCTGGCAGCAACTATCGAGAAACAAGAATGGAATGTGGATAGGAGGTGCTCCGTTAGGTCACAGCGAGAATGAGCAAGCAAACAAACGGCTCAAAACTCCAGGGCTGTCAGTCCAGACACGCGGGAGGTGGCAGTTAATGACAAAAGTAATGGACTAGGGCAGTTAATAGGCAGTATCCTTGCGATGAAGAGAGTAATGCAGGCAGCCGGTAGTGTCCAGACAAGAAAAGCACCTGTTCTTGTGCTGCACTTAAGCTCGGTTCCAAGAGAGCAGAGACGCAAGTACGCACTGACTGACTGGGTGGAGGAAGGTAGATAGGTGATGTGAGGATGGAGAGGAACTAGCTTGGCTCAATATGTGCTAACCCAGCTTATCCCAGTTGCTTATGTGTGTCTGTGCCTGTTTGCTTGCAAATGCCTGTCTGTCTATGAGGCCAAACTGGAACAGGATGAGAGGGCGAGAGGGTAGTAGAAGTGTATAGAGCAGGGAAACGAGAAGGCAGCAGCGGCGATGGCAATAGTTGATGATAGAGGTGGCAAAGGAAAAACAAGAGGAATCACTAACCAGGTTCAATATGGGACAGGGAGTGTATAAAGAATGGAGCAGAAGAAACAATGAGAAGATGGGAAAAAAAGAAATTGATGCAGGCGGCGGGCTGTCGACAACTTTTGTGTGAATGTGAATGCTAATAGCAGTAGTCTGTTCTCCAGTTCCAGGCTTTGAGTAGATGTAGACGTCTTAGTCGGAGTCAGGATTGGATTTGGGCAGCTTGGGCTTGGAAATATTCAGTTCATGGAAACTTAGAACTCAGACCCTGGAGTCAAGCCTTCTTGTCTATTCCGGGAGGGGGAACGGCCGAATAAGTAGAAACGGCTATATTTGTGGTTAGAACACAACAAGCCAGGAAAAAAGAAAAAAGAGGACAAGAAAAAGAAGGAGCGTAAACTAAGAGAACAGAGCCAGTACATTATCCTCCCTTTGGGAGGACAGCTCCTCGTAGAGATGGGGGGTGTGTAAGCCAAAGGCCGTGAATGTACCCTCCCCCTCTAACACCCCCCCCCTTTGTCCCAGTTCTTCTAGTGTGGGCAAACTGGAGAGACTCCCGGAGGTGCAAGAAAAGCTGGGGGCGTGTGGACTTTCTATCTTGCCCTTGCCATCCTCTTTTTTTCTTTCTTTTTTTCTTTTTCCCTTTTTTTCCTTTTTTTTTCTTGCTTTTTCTGTTTTTTTTTTGACCGTTGCTTTTTGCTCGCTCTCTGTTCATCCAGACCTCCCTGTTGCTCCTCTTCCTTTCCTTGAGTCTAGTCCCTAGTCGGTTGGTTCTTCCAACGGAATATCCCCAAAACCGAATCATTGACAAGGCCTTGCCTTTGTGGGTGTATAGAAGATTGGGATGGGATGTTGGCAAGGCGCTTCTAAAGCGTTGGGACGAACTCTCGCAAGGCCGCTTTACCTTCAAAGTTGTCTTCTTCAAGCCGTGTAGGCGACGACAAAAGCCCACATAACGTGCGGCATGCATCCAAGACCTTGAAAGATCACAGACACAGATATAGACATCTGGTCAATCATACACTGTCATGGGCAAAAGTGGCATTTGGAGTGGGGGCAGATACTTGGGTGGCGGACAGGCAATCAAAAGACCAAGCAAGGAACACAGAAACCGCTATTCAAGAGCCGGGGAAGATACCTGCACCAACAGGATAATCTAGGCACTAGTTGAGATCAACGGGAAACACTACATAGAGCCCGTCGACAAGATAAGAGGAAGAGGAAGTGGGATAGGTATGAGTAATTATTTCCCGGGCTATGCCAGGGACTGCTTTGTGCTGAAATGCAAATGATGTGCCCATATACCTTGGTATAGATACACATGGGCCATGCATACTTTTGAGTGCTACATTTTAACGGGTAGAAATATGAGGATTTCTTAGTTTGGGAAGACTTGTGTGTACATACGTGGACATTGGCTGTTGACTTGGGCGGCGATTCTACTGCAAGCTCGCCTACGAGAATCCCAGAAACGGACACCTCATACAACCCTTGGGTCCAAGTAGTGTATATTCCGCATCTACGGTCACGAAAAGACCAAAAGCTGCCAGAAGCCGCCAAAAGTCTACTGGAAAAAGCATCGAAATTCCGTAGTGACAGGTCTAGCAAAAGCTGGCACTACCAGCGACCAAAAGCCAGATACAGGATGCCTTTCCCCGCATCAACACCCGTAGGTTAATCCATGCATATAGTTGTAAGCCTGTCCGCGTGAATAGATAGCAGACAGACAGAAACGGGAAGAGGAATGTCAACTAGCAACGCCCATCAGCATTAGATTATGCCATTGAATGAATCAGCATGCTTTTGTCCTCCATTTGCATCAGCCGTGATAATTTAGGTGATTTCAGCAAAGCATGGGGAAGAGGGGATAAAGAAGGGAAAAGGCAACACGAATAAATCGAGATAAAAGAAAGGGTCACCAGCCCAACAGCCAATCCAAGCGAGCCAGCGAATGGCAAAGCCCTTGGAATGGAAGTGGAGGTCGAATCCGCAAGGGATCTCGAGCTTAGATGCAAGGAAACATTCAAGATTGCTTGGGAGAAGTTGGTGGGCAGGCTTGTGAAGCCAGAGAGCTAAGCCGGCCAACAAAGGAGATGGGAATAATGAAAAGATAACGGACAGCTCATACTGGAATAGAGGCAAGGGAGAGGAGAAATAGCCATGAACTCGCAGACTAGCCATGTAAAAAAAGGAAAGAAACAAAAAGGGATCTCAAAATGCAACACAAACGCAAAGCCTTGCATATACTATTTTGTATTCTCATAAACTCCAAAGAAAAGGAAAAGAAAAACATGAAAAAGACGATAAAAACCAAGGGAGTAGAGTGATATGGAGAAGTGCGAATAGACATCTCCTTTTGTCCCTACCTGTCCACCCGCGCACACTTTGTAAGTGCTTCTGAGAGAAGCACGACTCAAGACAAGACAAGTGGTATATCTTTCTTAGGTCAGGAGGGCCAAACACCACTCATGAGTGCAAGTATGGCATAGACGATTGGAGAGAGAGGAAATGAGGTAGTGCGCATATGCGTATACGTGTGTGTGTGTGTGTGGGTGGGTGGGTGGGTGTGTGTATGGTGAATGCTCGTGCCTGTGACTACCTAAATAGTATAGGTCATGTTGGTACTTACAAAATGGGGAGATAGTCGGGGCTTTTTTTTCCCCTTTTGTTTGGTAATCTCAAAGAGTATTGCTACAGGAAGGCCTGGATTTCTTTAGTTTGTCTCCTGGGACGTTATTTTGTGTACTGTTGTCTAGATATGCCGTTCTGCCTTTGGTTGGCGAATCTGTTGGTGTCGATAGTTTGGGATTCGGTGTCTGAGTTAACGGGAAGGAAAAAAAAAAGGTTGAAACCTTTGCTGAGCGACCTGGAATCTAAGGAGAGTCTAGGTAAGCAAGCACATGAAAGTATGAAAACGTCAGCAGATGGGTCAAGTCGATCATCTCTGTAACCCTTCTGATTGAAAGGCCTTGGGATTAACAACAGCAGCGAGAAACAGAAACACCTTTGAATTTGAATGAACTAATTCCGGGAGAGTGTGGGGGTGTCTGTTAAAAGCATGGGCCTAATAGTGGGTGTGGTTTTATCTTCTGAACTTCGCCTTTGGTCGCAAGATATACCATTATCCTTCATCTTCGCCCGCCTAGATCAAGGGTCAGCCAAGGACCAACCAAGGCGCTGCTTCAGCTACAAGAGCCGAGCACTAAGGTAAGTGTGTGATCAGATCAACAAATCATGTCCTTTCCGCTGCGGTATTCCTATGGCTGTGAAGAAGGAAATGCCTGTGCAATGTTGCACCTGGGATAGTGCATGGTGTGTATAGTGAAGGTAGAGCGAGTAACTATTCAAGAAAGGATGATTTCTAGCACAACAACTAGCTATCATCCACCCGCTTCTTTCCTTTCTCACACCTACTTCCTTAAACAATCTCTACTCATATTACAGGTTGGCCATGATAGCGAGCTCGTATACCCATACCCTAGATACCCTAGCATCATGAACTCTTTTGGGAAATTCGCAAAGATCAGCGTGGGCGGGAAAAGAGGTGAGAGGGAGGCCAGATTGATTTTAGTGCCCTGTTTGGATTGCAATGCGTCTTTTCTTTCTCTTGCCGTGACAAATTCCAATTTAGAAGAATATTTCCTATCAGAATCCCTGCGAATTCAGATACGGAGTAGCTTCATGTAGAGACAAAGAGAGGGAGGGAGAGGGTAAGAGGGAGAGAGCGAGCGAGAGAGAGAGAGAGAGAGAAAGAGAAAGAGAAAGAGAAAGAGAAAGAGAGAGAAAGAGAAAGAGAGAGAAAGAGAGAGAGAGAGAGCAAGGGAGGCGAGGATGAGGTGAATCCTTGCCCTGAACGGGAAAACTGTGAGGACTTTTTTTAGGCTCTGAGCTGCCTGAGTCCGTCTTATAACACAGGCCGCTTCTCACGGCGGTAGATAGTAACAACCAGTCACACACCAGCATACTAGGTCATTCAACCACTGTCAGCTTCACAGGAAAGCTGGGCGGAATATCTCAACAGCTTTCTGACCATATAGGGGGGGGGGGAAGGGATTGCGTGAGGGTTTAGCTAGAGGGCTTGGCAGGAAAAAAAGGGCAAAACAAATAAAAATAAATAAAAATAAATAAAAATAAAAAGAGTCCAAGTCATAAAGCCTCTGCCATTTAGTTCCACGGCCAAACCTTCAAGCCTCCGGTAAGCCACAAATTACGGTGATTGTCACATGATTATAGGCCTTCGTTTGTTCAAGAGGAATTGGAAGTGTGTAGCGAGCGAAGTTCCAGGTCTTCACTCAGATCATGCAAAGTGGCCATCTTCTTCACAGCTTTTGCCCTCTTGTTACCAGCGTTCAATATGGATAAATCAACAGAAACTGGGCTCTCAGGCGAATAGGAAAGGATTGGGCGGCGGGCTGAGGCCGCTCAGAGCGAAAGCACCAAGGAGGGTATGGTGCTCCTATTGGGCCATGCATACCCGGCCTTAGGGATCTGCGAGCGAAAGCGTCTTTCAAATGTTCGCCTTGTACTGCTGTTCTAGGTTTGGTGGGGATTCGCTTATGAGAAGCTTGTGAGAGAAGCTTCGGACTGGCTGAGGGTGGCCTCCGACAGACACTACAAGGGTCTGGGGCTTTAGCGTTGCAGGGGGCACCATCAGCACGCCAATAGTCAGGTATGGAACACGTAAAGGCGAGGGGACAGGTGAGCGAAGGGCCAAGCCAGCAGATTGCAAAACGTCAGCATGAGGGTTTTGGAAGCCCGCACGGGTCAGTTGCTCTGAAGCCTTGGACTGTGGCGCCTGTGCTAGCAGAGTGCCTAGGGTACTAAGGTATATACAGACGAAACAACAGAACGGGTACAGGCGAAGCTGTAGTGGGATGTAGTGAATCTGATCCTGTAGCTATCTTGGCCCGTTTTTTACCGTGCAATGTTGCAGTTTAATCCCAGCCAAAAGTCTAGATCTGGCAGCGGAAGAAAGCGAACGCACTGATAGTGGCCGGGACAAGGGTAAGGGCAAAGTTTCTGCTCATGGTGCTATGTTATGTCTGTGTGTCTGATACAGTGACGATATGTCCAAGTGTGAGTATTGGCCGGCTGGGGAGGAAGGGTTTCAAACTAAGCCCACTAAACAACTGGTATTGGAGAAAAACGCAGAACTAGCACTTGATTTCAAGGTGGAAGACGGAAAAATGCGCAGCCAGTCGGACTAAGACTACGCCAGGCCCCAAGGCTTTGGGTGAGGGGGAGGGGAGTGCACCAGGACAGCGAAGGCTTTACCTACTTGGAAGAAGCCTTGTATCAGAATAATCAAGAGCAGAAGAGATCACTGATCCTTGGCCTAGCAATTCATAATTCAGAGCTTTTGGGGCGGGAGGCGAGGATGATGTGCCAATAACATAACTTGATGAGAACATGCCACTGGATAAAAAATTAACAAAGTATTTGGTGATGTCTCAGGAGAGTTTGCTGGTGAACATAGAAGCAAAATGTGGTTGAACAAGACAATGGGGAAAACTTTTTTCAATGAGCTAGCAATTACCCTTTTTCTGAGCCCCGTAGCAGCCGTAATTTCCATTTCCACTCAGTAACTTTCTCGGGCGTAGGTTGCACAGGCAAGCACATTTTTAAGTGTATGTATTATGTAGTGCAGTTAGTTGCCAAGTAGCTTCACACTACGACCTTTAGCAGAGTACATGGCTTCTTGCTCGGATAAGGCAGATAAGCAGATTCTCTATAGTTGATTGCGAAAATCAAACGGTAGAGAATGAAGGAGCATGGCTTCGGTTTGTAGCTACGTTTGCTTTTGCCTTCGTATCCTTGGCTTGCTATAGTACTTAGCACTGCACACTGCACACTGCACACTGCACATACCCACCCGCCAGCCGGTATCATCTTGTCCAGCTAGTACTTTGGTCTATGTGCGTGTCTCCAATTCAGCAGCGAAGGCAGCTAAGGAAGCCTTTTCATCTTTTAGCAGCAACGAGGTTCAAGAGGTCGTTAGCTACCGAAATAACCCACACCATAGCCCTAACCCTACTAGCAACGGTAGTCTATCAGCATCAACCTTATTAATCCTCGTCATATCAGTACCGCTACTCCTCATCGCCGAGCAACTCCTGTGAGTCTCTCTTTTCCTTCTTTCGCACGTTTCTCTTCCTTTGCTTTGATGGCGCACCTCCTTCGATAAAATTTCGCTTGGACAAACAAGGATAAGCTGGTAAGCCAAAATGCAGGCCGTTAGTGATTCCGTCGTTACTCTAGTCAAGCCACCAATCCCCCAAATACAGGGCCAAAGTAGCCGCGGACAAACTTGGAGGTGAGGGAGGGCGGCAGGAGAGGAACACAAGAGAACGAGAGCGAACAGGGGGTTGCACTGGTGATTTGTGTTTTCTTCTTGCCCTGGCCCATGCTTTAGAGTTTCTGTCTCATGTCTGGGGTTTAATTCCTCCCACCTCGTCTTCCCAGTTTTTTTCTCTGTCTTCTTCTTTTCTTGGCTATGGCCATGGCCGCCCACTCGCTCTTTGAACGAGAAAGAAATACAGTCGGCTGGCAGTTTGGTTGAGGCGATTGGATGAACTTGAAACTGAACCTTGGACTGGCCTGGCTGGCGGCTTTGATTACCCGATCTCGGATCGCTGTTTGACTTGAGCTCTAGATCACCCAGGCTGCTAAATTATGGCAGGGCTAAGCTCTATCTAAAACACAAACAGACAGATTGAGTAGGCGGTGGCTAGGTTAGAGTGCACCCACGCCCTCCCCTCCCTGGGCATGCCATGTCGTCCTGCACTTAGTCTTGTATGTAAGTATGCACTTGCGTACTGTAATAACATAAGCACGCACGCCAGCTCCAGCTTCATAACCAGAGCAGCATTTATCCTATGCAATTTTTCGGATTTGCAGAGACCGATAATGTCCCTGCTGACGCCGTATCCGGCTACTGGAGGCGCCACGCGGACAAGAAGCCAGCACAGACGGAATACAAACCAATTTCTGAGCAAAGTAGAAAATTTGAAATGCATATATGCAAAACACCACGGAGTATCGGTTACACTGCGCGACGCTTTTGTGTTGGTGACGAAGGACTGGCCTAGCTGGCCGGCAAATGAAGGCCAACCAGAATCAAGGCATGGAAAGATAGGGCCAAACAAGTGGACGCAGCGACGAGAAAATGAACAGACAGCAGAGAAGACCAGGTTTACCGCCCATGCCTGGCCGCTTGGTATTGGTGCTTGTGAGAGGGTGTCTGGGGAAATTTGACTCTCAAGCTGATTTCGCTTCTAGGTCTTGCTATAGAAAGACAAGAGAAGTTCAGAAGCCAGATCAAATAATGAACAGGGAAAAGGCAATATGAACATGGCCAAGTTATCGCAATCGGGCCAAGATGATTTCGCAGATTCTGCATGGTTAAAAGTTTCACATCGGCAAAGGGTATGTGGCACTTGGGCACCTGGGAACTTTGCAATTTTGGGAACGGCCATTACAGGGGATGATTCGTGCTGAAGGACCGCTTATTTCTAGGCACCCAGTATCTGGCTGCTGAGTGAAAGAAAAGTACTTTTACCCACGGGAATCAATTCTCCTCTGGACTTGAATGTGCGCCAGGCCTAGCCCAGGGTATTTACTGTCTTCCGACGTTGAATCAAGCACCAAAACCACAGGAACCGACCTGTCATTATCTCTTCACCCTGCTGATGATACTGCAGAAGAGCTAAAGCGTCTGCTATAGCATGATGATATGCAGTAATCAGCTTGTTGTGTGTATACATGGATTACCCTGTGTATTGGTGCCCTTGTACCTTGTACTTCGTACTTTTGTACTGTTGTACCTTTGTACTATTGTACCATTGTATCTTCTATCCATCTGCGCGCACATGTAGATACGTCCGTATGCTCCTCCAGCTTATGTGTAGTACATTCCAGATCATGCCTCAGTATGCAAAGGCGGTATGGCTGCCTCAGCATGCAAAGGCGGTATGGCCACAGATATCATACAAAATGCCCAAAGCCGCTGGTCGGCCCTCATACTATTTGTCGTGTGCAGATATTACTCTAAGTTGAACTGACAAGCTGAGACGCCATGCTCCCTGCATCCAGAGATATGACGGTCAACGATATGCGGGAACGGCCCAGAGCTGCTAGATATCATATCACCTTGCTAGACATTTGGCCTGCCGCAAAGATGACTTACCGCAACTCCTGGAGCTTTATATGCAACCAAGAGGGTGTGCTGAGATGGGGATGGTCATTTATCTTTCCACGTTTTCTTGCATGGGCAGGACTGCAGCTTGGTGTGGGCGAATAGAATTTATGAATGCATTTACCCATGCAGTTTTGTGTTCATAGGTCTACATGTACATGCACTCATTTCCGCGGCACGCTGATATTGTGTGTATAACGGATGATAATATGTACACAGTACTTGTGTGGCTAATGGCCCATAATCGTTGACCGTCCTTTATCCAGGTAGACTCGGCTGCCCAACCGCCAGGAAATATAAGTAGTAGATGTATAATATATTACCACTTGCAGTGAGTAGTACGTGTTGCTTGTTACGCATCTAATCCGTCTCAAAAGTTAGGAGGGGATACAAAAAGCTCCCAAGCTAGAACTCTGGCTTTTTTTCCTTTTCTTTTCATCCCCCCCCTTCCCCCCCCCCCCCCCCCTTCCCCTCCTTTCAATAATGGGCCTCTCTCATTGTCGTCTCCTTTTCTCTCTATTCACTATGTGCGATGGTGGACCTAAGAGAGGGAAGGGGACGGAAGACAAAAGAAAGCCATGAGCGAGTGGCATATGCATGCCCAGAAAAGCAAAGGATAAATACTGGCGGACGAATAGCAGCACAGAAATGAAAACACATGAAACGCGAAGAAAGCAAGGTGAGGAAGAACAGAACTGAATGGCGAGCTCTAACGCACCCACGTAGGATGCTGTTGTTTCCCGCTGCACGAGCATGGCATGCTTGCTTTTCTAAGCGCAAAGGAATAACTTGTCCGGTTGCTCGATACGTTGCTTTGCATAGGGTACCAAATATGAGGCTGGGAGTGCTTTCAATATGCGTATGTTTGCTGGCTGGATGGCTAGCACTCACCGGCTGACGATGTGTTGAGTAATCTGCATTTTCTCTACGGAGGGACGAGGACAAGTCCGTGCTTCCTACTCATCTCTAACCGCATACATCCAAAGCCAAAGCATATCGGCCGCTTGTTATTAGCAAGCCAAAAGATTGGTTGGCTCAGAGATGTAGCCGCCTGTATGTTAGTACCATCCTTGAATGTATCTTTATCGTTGGAATGCACCATGCATGCTTGTGGATTTTCGTTGGGCTTTTGCTTTTGCCTTGTTCCTTGGAAGCGAGACAAAGAAGGAAAAAGAAAAGAAAGTAGGTCAGCCAGCCAGCCTATGATCTCATCCTGGCTAACAACGCGGGCTTAGCTTAGTGGCTTGCTCGCAAAGTATTCACTTTCTGGGGCATTAGAGGGCGAGACAAAGACGAAAGAAAGACACAGCGTAGTATTGTCGTTGGCTTAGGTGGTGGATTGGAACATACTGGTATACAATCGAATTGCTGGCAGATAAGCGGCGTCAGAGGAGGACTGGGGGGCCGCGAAAGAATGCTAGGGGCGAATTGAAGATGGCTGAGGCAGCTAGCCAGGTGCCATTGGCTGGGGGGGGGGGGCGTTAGATGAGAGGGTAAGGCCGAGGCCGGTGAAGGAGGGGGGGGGGGAAGGAGACGAGAGCGGTGCAATGTAGAGCCAAAGATACAACTAGAAGATGAATTGCCATCAAGATCTAAGTCAATGGAGCAAAGAGGGGTAAGAGACAGGGCAAGGCAGCTGGATAGGCACAAGGTCCCCCTCCCCCTAGCAATATAAGTACCTAGGCAAACGAGAGCAAAAAAAAAGAATAAAAAAAGGAAATACTGTGTTTTACTGGCCCCAAGGCCCCAGAAAAGATGCTAGCAGCTCCATGTGAGTCCCGAGACATAAGAACCGTGTCATAGCAGCAGGCTGGGAGGACTGCACGGGGAGAGAAAAAGAGAGATCTTCGAGAGGCTTGCTCTGTTGTCTCTGTATGTCACGTTGCCTCTTGGCTTGCCTACAGGTATTTGGGAAGAACTAGATTACAATGCCATGTGCATGTGCGTACATCTTTGGGAAGGTTGAAGACTATCACGTGACCATTCACAAGTTGTGCATGAATGATGGGTAGCTCCCACCTTCTGGCTCCCATACGCACGCACGCAGCTCTGCTTCGGCCCTGGTCTTGAGAAATTAAGTTCTTTGAAGGCTATGAATGATAAACGCTGAGGGTTAGTTGAGGCAGGGGATGAATAGGAAGGAAGAAGAGGAAGAGCAGGAGAGAAGGAGAGGAGGAGAGGGAGGAGTAGAAGACAAACAAGAGGAGGGAGGGGTTTTCCCTACACACCTTGTCCTCGTCCGTGGAGAGCCACAAATCTTGAGCAAGGCAAGCTCTAGATTGAGTCGGAAGTGGCTGTCATACCGCATCTCTATGCGCTTGCGTTATGCATTCTTTAGCTGTCCGACTATCACGAGCCCATCTACTGTGCACGGTAGCAAAATCTTGCCGTTACCTAGCCTAGTCCTGTTCCTCTGCCCAACAGCGTGACACCGGAGTTTTTGACTGTCGGATATTGCGATGGCTTCCTTTTACCTGTATTCTACTACCCTTCAATATCTGAGTCCCGTGTCTCCTGCATGCACGTTATAGGTAGCTTTCCGGCGATCTAATCTACTCGATACCGCGGCCTCAGTCTCAATAACCGCGACTCCTGGGCAAGGTGAGTAACCATCTTTTGGATTGAGGAGGGGGGGGGGGGGGTACAGAGAGGATAACCGCTTTTTACGGCCCTGTTAAAAGAGGGGAGGAAAAAAGAAACCCCCAATTTAGAAACACGAGAGGGGCTAGCAAGGGGAAAAGTTTGGGTCTAGGCGAGAGGGCAAAAAAACCCACTGAGATAAAGGCAAAACCCCGTGAGAGTTGCTCTGGCTACGAGTCTAGTGATACATACGGGGAGCATCATCTTGATGTTCGTCCTCGGATCGCCACAGTCGCCTCTCTCTTCCTTCTTGACGCCTTAGAGTGTCCAAGCTAACAGGGGGGAGCTCAGTTACTAAGAGCTCGGATGGAACAAAGACAGGCCGATTATTTAGTTGGATGAGCGGACTTGGGCTGAGGCATCATCGTTTCACGCCTTGTCTCGCCACACGAAGAGAAGCAAGATAAAAAAGCAAGACATGTGCAAAACAAAATACATAATGTGCTAAGCAACATACAGGGCAGCACAGCCGCTATTAACCTCGTGCTTGTAGTGCCTAACTCAGTAAATCTAATCATACTAATACCTTGGCTCCAGGCTTTGCGCGCTAATGCAGCGCCACTGAAGGTGGCTAGTGGCCCTAAAAACAGAGTTTTGCACTGGATAGGGCCTGTAGTGTCGCTGCGTAAGGCATAAATAAAGGATTACATAATACAAGCGCGCGCCCTTCGCTGTGCTAGGCTGTGCTGGCCTCTCCGTCTCTTCGTATCTATTTCTATCATATTTTTCTTGCTTTAGCAGTGTCGTCTGCCACAAAGCTCAGCACATACGTACAAACACATATAAATACGCACATATGGCTATGTGCATTCTATCTACGAAATCAACCTCGATCAACCTCGCTTCTCTGAGGCTCGGCTGGGACTATTAGTGTAACGGCCTCTGAGCCAATCATCTCAGAAGACAGAGAGGCATGGCGATAGACTATTTCCTGGGTCGCAGGCGACCAGCCCTTGAAGGCCCTTTGGTCTTGGTCTACAGTGAGCTAGAACCAGCCTTCTCAACCCCCTGGTATAAGAAGGGAGCGAGTTTTGCTAGCAGAAATAAGACAGGATGACAAAAATATGGGGAAAAAGAAAAAGGCAATTTGCGAGCAATACACACATTTGCCTGTTGAGTCTCGATGTGACTCGTCTAAACGCTGAGGGGGGAGCGACATAGAGGGGGAGGGGGGGGGGGGAAGCT
>JAXASZ010000147.1:0-17841 GCA_038407095.1 Ceratocystis destructans
ATGGAATCCCACGTTTTGTGGATATGTCCATCTGCACCGGAGACGACTAGGCTGATGGGACTGAGTTCCTAGCCAGGAAGCCAGAGATGGCCGGATGGTATAAACCAGTTCACCTACTTCTTCTGCTTTTTCAAAGCTCTACTGGATATCTTATAATACAAACATGTTATTAAACACACATGCGAAATGATTGTTAAATATAATCATGGTCACCTTTCGTCGCCTCAAAAGACTTTGTAAAGTTCATTCGTTTCCTATTACACAAAGGTTCATGACATTGACTTTCCCATGCGTAGCAATATATAAGCTATAAAGACCATGTTATATAAGTAGAGCTTTTTGCCGCCCTATCTCTACCTTTGTCTATGTTTAAATTTAGCACCAGCTTCTACACGTAAGCATCCTCAAGTTTTATACTCATGTGTGTTATATCTGTTACTATAAGTAAGCTAAGAACTTTGTCATCTCAAAGATTTATTTGTTCGAAGGATGACTCCACAGCTTAAGTACAGCAGGTATGTTTTAGCCACTAATCAGTGTTTGGTGTCCATCATCAGTCTTTGGCCTGTAAATATACAACGTAGACAAATGTCCCATCCTTTTCTTTCCGAGTGTTTCTTCGTAACCCATGCGTTCTCCGGATACTTTAATTCCAGCTTTTTCTAGCCTCCGTACCGCAATTGGTCTACTAAAGCTCTGCATAGTTCTTGTTTCTTATGTAACGACCCTCTAGTCTTATATGGATTGGAACTAGTCGTAATTAGCCTATCTCTATAACATCTAAACTTAGCTTAAGGCCAGTGCTAAAGTGTGTATGTTACTATGCACCACTACCTACCATTTGATGAAGAAACAAAGAAACTTCACCACCATAAAGCACCTGTTTAATTATATAGCGCGCAGCTAAAACAGCCGTCATTTTCAAGTTACTCTTTCACTTAATCTCGCCGTTAATATATATCCAAACTTTCAACTCTTTTGGCTCGTTTCCCAGACCTAGTGACTTGCGTAGGTGTTATACCTACCTACCTTTATAACTTTATTAACTCAAATAGCCTTTAATTCTGATCCTGACTCTTCTAAAGAGCTCCCATTCATCGCAGCCAGTTTCTTCTGGCTTTACTTATTAGAAAAACCTCCAGGGCACAGTCCGGAGACCCCTTAGGAAAATTACAAACAGTCATTCTATCTACTTAATTCTCAAATAATCATCTACTACATTCTATTTGCTCTTTCACCGTCATCCTACTGTTATGTCTTCTAATGAGAATGGTTCGATGTAATCCCCATTACTCAGACGCTTGGCACAGAGGGGGGGAGTTGATACGGAATTATCGGTGATAAGGTTAATAACGGACATAGCACCTTCAAGTACAAAGCTTTGCCAGACAAGGAAGCTTATTCCTTACCTCCGCTTATGTTGTTAACCTCAAGGCAAACAAAAACGTACCCCTGCCCTTGGTACTGGACGAGAATCCTTCAACCCTTCGAAAATCAGGTAGCTTACAAAGCCAAGACACATAAAATAGTAAAACGTTGGGAGTATGACCACTAGCACACCTGTCTCAAAATGACTCTTTATTTTACATCTGCCATGAATGCCTATCTGAGCCACTTTGCATCACATCGGTTGGTGAGGTGAGAGCACTTTGCAAAACTCGACCAGAAGCAACACTCCGACAAGCGCTACCTCATATTAAGAACAGCGGAGGAAACTGCGTCCGTGGTTATGTATAAAGAGGCTTTTGTGGATGTAAAGGAACAAAGCTGCGGAAGTAATGGAACGATTCAGTCCGTATTACTTTACATTAGATAAACATCTGACAGTCTAGGGGGAAGGGAAGGATGTAAGTAGGAAGCACGGATAAATATTTGACCAGGCAAGAGAGCAGTAAATTTACCTTAATATCCTGGCCTAGCACAAGTTTTGATCCAAGCGTCGTTGGATCTTATTGATTCCAGTAAGCGTGAAGTATATTCAAATCATATCAAATCGCGTGCTGATCCAGACGATGATGGAGCAGGCCTCAGGATACTGCATGTCCTGATTAGCGGGACAAGTACAACTCCGGAAACTAAGAATACATGGGACAGGGAGGCTACTGAATGCCCCAAGTTCAAGATTGAGCCATGTATATCATATTGGCGACGCAATGGGAAAGCCTATGCTTAGTAATATGCTCTTTACCTTACAAATGATGACTATGATGAAGTTTCACTATGAAGTGGATATTCTCCTCTTCGTTTTCAAGGAAGTTACAACACATTTATAGAGTGCTCATTGCTGAAAACATGACTTTGTCACGGAAATAGATTGGTGTGCCCTTTTCCTGCCAACGCGAAATTTGCAACGTCTTAACATCATGGACCCATAAGTGGCAGACATGCTTCTGTTTGCCTATTCATTATGGCCAGGTGCCTGGGATACATATGCTTGCAAAGGTATTATCTTCTCTTCGTAAGAATTCTATTAAAATATTCAATGCTAGATGTGGGTGTCTACTGTTGCGGTTTAACACCGAGAATGGAAGGCGGTGAGGCAGGGTAAGAATAATAAGGGACCAGCAAATATAGTTCACCCTGCACACCATCGTAGCCTTCTAGTTAGACTCCTTTAATGTCCCATCGAACAATAAAGATTCTATACGTCTGTTAGCATTGCGCCTCCACCCGTAACATCTACACAGTGTGCCATCTCGTCCTAAATAATCCTATTGCCCTTACTAGGGACCATTTGCCTGCAGTAAAAAGACATTCCCAGCCATGTCGGTAGCTGCGGTTGTCAGGCATAAGAAGCCTATTAGAGCTCTACTTCTACTAAGTTATATGTAATATGAACATAGCTAATGCCGACAACTTTAGTAAGCCCAACTTTATGATACGCATGGTTACAAGCAGATTAAGTGTCAGAAGTGGGTATGAATATGAAAGGATACAGTCAATCTAGCCAGGGAATTCACTTTAGATTATAGCTTAGCCACCTCGGCAATAAATGTGGAAGCATTAGTAACTGCACTATTCACCATGGCCATAGGCTTCTATCACCTGGTACCAAGATAACAAATCCATAAAACATTGGGCTGTTGCATTAACTTGCAATGTTTGGACTGATAACGGTGCATGCCTATAGTGGCTCAAGCACCATGACGAACATAGTATTCTCCGATAAACCAGTCACTGTCATCTTGTGAGCCTTGACGAGTAAAACGGTTACCACTCAGTTGACTTGGAAAATATTGTGAAAACATCCATATACCTACGCTGTATCTCAGCTCATCTGTCTCGACTATGCTAGCCTCTTGATGTTATATGTTTTGGACTACTTGAGGAGACCTGTAGTCGAGAAGGTAGCTAATCAAATGTCTTATTTCCTGCTGTTTGTAAACCAGGCTCTTTCCGGACTATCATACTAGCCACTAGGCCACAATGATTGAAAACAATATAACGGAGGAATCAAGGCGGGCCAGGCTTCATCTAAGAGACCAGGCAAACGTTATATTGAAGCTTGATATGCAATTATAGACTCCAATATTTGCTGGGGAGGTAAGCCCCTACGTCATCTTCTCCCATTCATCTCATCACTTTTAGTTATATTGAATATTGTCGGAATAATCTACTAAATTCAGCTGCGTCACTTTTGAGGTCACTCGTGATCCTGTACAACCGCACGTGGAACCGTGCTGGTATACAGATTGATCGAATTGGTGAAGCTTGTCTCTTTCTCATTCATATTTGTAAAGTGTTAAGTTCTATCATGCACAACAAAGCCAGAGTATTCATGCTCGGGCTGGCTTACCCAGGGTTAATCCGATTGAGGGGAGATTCCCCACAATACTTATCCTCCATGTAGTTCATCCAACACTTTTCATGTGTTCGTCACTGTAGTCTTCTCACGATACACAGATAGTTCCTAAGTAGGTTATTCTAGCCTTTCCACTTAAAACTATATCTTGTTTCACAGCCGGGTTATTGCTATGGTCAAAAGTGCAATGCTGACAAATATATAAAGTCACTATCAATCAATGGCTATACATACCGCCTGACTGAATATCCCTGGTACTCTTGCTTGGTGAACCATCTGTTTACAAGATCAACCGTGTTTCTGCTCTGACATACTGCCTGATACCCTCAGTCCCAAACCACCACGCGATACTCCTTCTCCACCACATTGCTTTTTGTACATGCTCTCAGCCAGTCAGCTGGTGCAAGATAAGTTACTTTTAGTACATAATACATTCAAGTTAGTCTCTATTTCCATACTCCCCCGCGCAGTAAATATAGCTTCTAAGCTGTCTTAAGTGTCATTATTCATGGTGTTTCAAATCCTTTTCACTTCATATATACCACTATCCTCCCCTTTCTCCACAGGTATACATACTTCCATTCATAAGATAAATTTCGTCTTCCCTTTCATTGAAAGTAGGGGCTGTCTTATCGCAGTCTTCATTTCGTCCCGCCTATATGTTTTCACCTGCTCGTCTTAACAGGTCAGTATGGATATTTGGGTTTATTTCTTTTACTATATCTAGATGATAGACCATTAGTGCTGCTTGCTTTTTGTGTTGTTAATCTAAGGCAATGACAACTCATTACGCATCTGAGACGTTGCTAACTTGATAGTTGTCCTCGCACAAGTCTGGTCTGGTCTGGTGAAATATTTTGGCCTATCTTTGCAAAGAAATCACTAAGACCGCCATTGGTCATTAAATGGAAGACTTTCATCATGTTGCTTGTGTGGTCTAATTATTCAGGTGAAGAACATTTAAATCGGTCGAAATCCGTACTTCAACTGAGCATAAGACAGACATGAAGAAGACGGCATTGGGAAAACACAGCTCCTTCTTCTTTTCACCATATGAAATTCACTACGTCTTCCCAATCTGCAGTCTCAGGTTATGAGCCTGGGCGCTCAGATGCGACTACTCTTTCGAAATGTTTTTCGTCCCTATTTTGATCAGACAAACTATCCTTCAATTCTCTTTTCACGCGCATGAACTGCTCTTCTTTTACTGTCCCACGCTCACTAATTGTCTCTTTCTTCCATATCCTTTCTGTCCAATTTCATTTCAGTCTCTCACCATCACGTCTACTGCTTTAAACACCCCTCTTCCCTTTTAAAGAGCTTCAGCTCATTTTCAAGCCCAACAGCATAGCTGTGTACTGAAGGGGGAAAGAAGCATTTATGGTGTTCGCCGAAGGCTGTGGTTTCACAGACTACTTTTTGACTTCTCTCAGCACTACTAGTAAGGAGGAACGCCTCAAGCTCCCAGACAGTCTTGCGAAAGCTATCAAGGCCAGCTGATTCTTGTAAATTTATTTGCATAAGAGAACCCACAACTGCATACATCACAGCCTATGCTTTGCTCAATAGTTGTAGAGCTCTTGGACATCTGGACAAGCATTTCTGTATTTCTGGTTATCATGAACTCGTTCATACTGTATAAAATTTAATGTAATTTGGTTACATTTACCCTCTACTAGAGTCACTGACATCAAACGTCGCTGGATTGGTTGCCGGAAAGAACTAACACTCTACAACGCTAACCACAGGGTTTGGGCAAGACAAGCATATATGTTTCCAAGTACGCTTTTGACTCGCCTTTCTCCTATAGTCCTTTGAAACCACAGAAAAAAAGAAGAGAAGGAGAGCAACAAAGCAGCACGGAACCGAACAGCAAATAACAGCAGGAAAAGAAATCGAAACAAAGGAAACAGTGTATGTTCCTACATGAGACCTAACCAAACAAAGCTTGAACGCTATGACTATCTACATGCTCCCCGGTTCCCTTTTAGGTGTCTATTTGACAAGCCCTCCACTTAGGGTTCTGTTTCTCTGCTAGGCATCTGCAGGACTTGGATTCTCCAAGTAGTTTCTTCACGAACCTCTGGATCAGTCTCATCACATTTGTCTTCTCATTCCCAAGGGTAGTTGAAGTCCTTGGGCTTGCTACAGTTCAGCACGTTGCCTCAATGACTTCATGGTTGAACATAGAGTGCTATTGCTTTAAGTCGCCGTGTCTGAAGCGCGCGGCCAAGATTTTAGCAATGGAGTCTAAGTTCAGCATCTGATCCCGTTCATCTCGAAGGGTTTCTAGAATCCTAGTTTCCATCCAAGGTAGTCGGTGTTTGGGCAGTTGTCTCTCATCCTGATGCCTCGTTCGCTTTCTGATTCGTTCTGCCACCCCCAGGTTGTCCACGCACAAATTCATACAATCTGCTGATCTGTTTGTGATGGGGCGGCTTCAGATACGATCTTGACTACTTTGATGGTTGCGATTGCCCTCTTAGAATTACATGCACAAGTTCTCTTCTTCCCCTCCCCCCGTTTGTCAACTTTCGAGTACGTTAATTATGACATATGTTGTGGAGAATCTACCCCTATGCGGTATAATACTGCGTTAGTGCACACTATATAGCACCCTGTCAACCTACTGGCCATGGATGCAGACCTGTTTAAGAACAACGAACACAAAATAATAAAAACCGCAGTCCATAGCTAGATACATATACATCTGTGTTATCAGTCATGTGTTCCTTCCCCCGTGCTAGCTTAGTCATATTCTGACATGCTGTTGCAGTTAGCAACCGTAAATTGAGAGTGATGTTGCAGAGGGCAACGAAGGTTGAAGTAGGGGAGAAGGCGACACGAGGCTTTGCGACATAAAAGGAACACCGCAGGCCATTCCCCCAGTAAATAGTTTTCTTCCTTTCTTCCGCATCTGACAATAAAGTTTTCATAATCGGTTTCACTTTGTAGCAATTACAAGTCCCGTAACACATGCCCCCTTCTAATCTGGCACTCCGTGAGGCCTTATAGGCTCATCACTATGGTGTCTGCAGTAAGCCCAGTGATAATGCAAGAATCCAACGGGTAGGTTACGATTGAAATTTCTAATAAAATAGATCTTATTGATAAGATGCTTTATAGTAATTATATCGTGTGTTTTATCAAGAAGGTTAAGGCTTGCGTGACACGCACCTATTATATACATTACTACAACATAACTTATAGACGATGCTATAGGCTTTGAGTAGGAAAGGTCTAAGCCCTAATGACAGTTTCACGAGCTAATTCATATATTGCTTCTTTTGATCAAGTCCAGCGGTAATCAAGAATTACGAATTAGACATGAAAGGAAAGGAAGCAAATCTCAAGTATTACAGGAGGAAAGGTCCTTGTAATGGAGGTGATCCACACGATCCTCTATGCCAATTAATATGCGCAACATTTGTAACTATCACGGTAAAGCGAGCCTATTTAGTCAGAGTTCGATGTTTGAGTTCTTCATCTTTCTTGACATGATTCCTTTGACAAAGAAACTTAGTTTGACAGCATTTGGCATTACAGAATCCCTGACTGAGTGTTGTAGAACGGTCGTGCACCATCACTGGTGGGTTCTGGAAGAAACCCTAACGTCGATCAGGAGCTCTATGGACTCCTCTCCTAGAACTATCAGGTAGTTTAGGCCATGTCAATTTTACCGGGAGATTCTTGCCACACACATCACTTTAAAGTGTTGGGGGCAGGAATCCATCTGTCAGTAAGCCCTCTATCTCCTGAATAATATTTCCTGACTTGTTTGAGAGGGGCTCATGCTTCCTGTGGCGTATGTTACTGTAAGTATGGGAAGCATTAGCTGTAGGCAGTATCCAGAATTCTGGGAAGAGGTTGGATATGCGTCTAATTATTGAGAACTCGCAGTAAAAGCCCCCAGTTTTTAGCGAAGACGAACGCTATATTACTGTTGCGTGTCACTAAATCAAGGGACAAGTTATCTCAGTTGTGATTCAAGGGTTACGATTTGACTGAGCCTGGTATTCGAAGCGAACGCGATCGAAATAAATCTGTAATAAAACTGCACGGAAAACTCCAAAACTAGGAATAAGCAAAACAAAGTAGACATGAGTTCGGAAAGAGCAACTATTAGACCTGACCTGCACTTTGACTTGCCATGCTAAATATCAGTGTCAAGGTACTAAAGTAGGACTGAGTCTTCACAGCACTTCATACTCAAGAGACAAACAGCTCGTGTTGCAGACTAAAGCTAACTATCTAGAAAAAGTGACAATGAACTGAATGGGTATTTATGCTGGGAGTTCGGGGCTGTCTTTCCGTTGAGAATTGCGTGAAATCTACACTTTCTGTTTTGTGGGATCATTGGCCACCCTTCGGACCATGCTGCGCTTGTAGACTGCGATGCAACCCTACTGATCAGAATATAGAGAGACTGCGGACAACACCATATACGAACCATCAGTTCTAGCCCAATCCTAACCATCTCTACGGTTCACTAGCCAAGTGCACTCTTGGCATCTATAACGACATTAGAAAATGACGGCTCGTCATTGTATGTCCTCACGTAAATCTCTCTCCCTTTCTCTAGAATCTTGACCTTGTATTCTCCCGAGGACGTCTGTATGGTTTTCATGACCCATTTCCCACGTGTGCTGGACTTGCAGTCGCCGTGTACATCGCGCCACTGTCCGATAGGCACCCAGTTTCCCGTCATACTGTTGGCGTCGAGGCTGTTGACATAGTTGGAAACGGTCAGCCTGTTGCCACCCTACTCAGGCAAGTTAGTTCCGGTTCGTTACCGACAGCGCTAAGCGCGAGACAACTATATAGAAAGAGGCTGTCCACACAGCGTAGAGAGGGCAAGGCGGGAACTAACCATATTGAAGATTGAACGAGATTATATTGAAATGGAGTAGACAACGGAAAGTGAAGCGACGGGACGCTAAATTCGATGATGTATAGTTTGGTTATTGGAACAAGGCTAGCTGATCTTGTGTGAAATCAGCAAACTGAAAGGAAACAAGGCCGCATTATATCATGAGCAGATACTCTTGAAAATCCTGCATGATGCCATGGGGCTGTTAGTACTATTGGTTTATGGCGGCATTCAGTTCTTCCTTCACAAAATCCAACACAGAGCACTTAGCTGCCTTTCCACAGTTGCATGTCTATGCCCATGACCACCCAAGACTTGATGGGACGGGCGGCATCGTTGGCCAAGGTCGCACCCGTTTCCTTCACAAAACCTAAAATAACCAGCAGTGAACTTTCCGCAGCCCAAGTCTCGTTCTTTGCCGAAGTCCACCGGATTCTTTAAATTGATTGAATTGTTGGTACTAATTTTGGAGTTTATCGCTCTTGGTGGGATCGCCGCTACTTCCTCTATGGCCTGATTCCCAGAATAGACCGGACTTGGACTCCCTTTTGGCTGACAATGAGGCAGATGTGGAGCATGCTCAGCTATGCGCTTTGTGTTGAGTTTCAAGAAAACTAGCAGGGTCACTAGATTTGATTTGAGTATATTTAACGTCGACTGAAATCACTAACAGCAAACGACGCTCTGTATAATGCAGGGTCACTATAAAAGAACAACCCAATACTAATAGTCCAATTACGAAATACGGATTAAATCACGTATATTTTATTTCATACTTTCTATACTTATTTTTCTTCTGTCATATCAGGTCCACATCGCATATTTATACGATATGCTTGCCCGAGAATCACCGATAGAGGGAAGGATGAATTCTCCAAAATAGAGGCTGGGCCATTGCTTTGCTTCGTCACATAACTCAACGAGTGTTACGGTAAAACTGGTCCATGAATTTATTATCAAAGGTTGGAGAAAGGTTTTGGTTACTCCTGTTTTTATATCTTAGATAATAATATTGTCTTGTGAATTCATATAAGCCTCCCGGAAGAGTGCCTCAACACAAGCCATGACAAGGCTGCATCCCCCTGCTTATGATGATACAAGACTTACCCAGCCCACGACCAATTGGTGTAAAATTGCTACATGACTATCACTTGCGTGGGGACTTGGGTGACCAACCCCGGCTCACGATAGTGCATACGTTCTTCTCTCGCCCGAAACCGGAGGTCAGCCTTGCGGACGGTTAATTCTGCCCGGTAACCAATACGTGGGGATACATTTGTCGTATTTCGACATGTCTTTTTTTTTTTTTTTTTTTTTTTTTTTGAGTCAATTAAGGGCTGAGCTGTAATATCGACACAACCTTGTACTTCATATATCCGATCCACCCGATGTTATTCTCAGTGGAGCTGTAATCTCCACAGCATGTGTTGAAGCAGACTTCCAGGAGGCTCAGATTAATTGACAAGATAATATTATTATCTAAGTTGTGCAAAGATGCGCAAAGATGAGTAATCAAAACTTTTCGTCAACTTATGATCTCATATTTATGGGCCAACTTTACAGCTTGTATGGCCTAGCACTAATTTAGTGAATTACCTCAAGCCCATTTAGCCACCTAGAAGCTGCCATCTATTAATAAATAGCAACCGTGAGGGGTACACTTCGTGCCAGCTAAACCACGCCCACCCACGGTGCCTCAGCCACTGTCTTCCATATCTATGCTCGCTATCCATGGGCTCCCACACTTTCAACTTGACCCATATGTCTTCGCCTTCGCCTTTGCAACCACAAGAACTCTACATATCTTGATCCCTCCACTCTATTTTGTCGAGAGAAATGGCTTCCTGCTCTGTGTTTGAAGATTATCAAGTTGGTCAAGTTTTGAACTTGAGCGTTGTTCCTCATCCCAGCCAAACATTCTCGGCTCCAATTGTCCATGCACAAATCAAGCAGCTCTTGAAACCCCGCACGCTTTCTTGCTGCATGATCGTAGATCTGGGCGAAAACTATGCCAACAATCCGGTGTTTCTAAAGCTTTACGACCGGCGCTTCTCAGAGCAACTACGGCGCGACTATGGAATTGACCCGTGGACGAAGGATGCCGAACAAGAGTATATCAACGCTGTCCGGACAGGCGCAGCAAGCAAATTTCTCCACGATCTTCATACCATCCCCAATTTTGAAGACGACACTGAGGAGACTTGGGACGATGGTCAATACGAAACATTCCTGGCTGACCATGTTCAGAAGCTCTTCGACGCTGAAACTACCGTGTATGATACCCTTCATGACATTCAAGGGGAACTTGTTCCTCGCCTCCTAGCACGCGTCCAACTCGACCTCTCACTCCCAAACGCCGATATCAGCCAAATTGACAATACAGAAGAGTTCTGCGTCAAAGGGATCTTAATGCAGTATATTGATGGTTTCTCCTTATCGAAGGTGCAAGATCACACGCCCAGCTCTGAATGGCAAGACATTGTCGATCAGGCAGTCACCATCGTCCAGGTGGTCGGTGACCACGACATCCTTAACAGGGATGTTCGACCTGACAACTTTATCATTCGGCGCGACAGTAGTGGCGGCTACAGAGTGTTCATGATTGACTTTGGCCTGGCTAGGTTGCGAGGCGCGAACGAGTCGGACCGCGATTGGGCCAAAGCCAAGCTGAACAAGGATGAAGAGGGAGCGGTTGGCTTGGTCATGAAGAAGCGACTTGCCAGAGAAGGCTTTGAGCTCCAATTTGTGAATTCCGATAGATACATGGAATGGGCTGGCGGAGATGAATAAGTTGATCTGTCTTGTTAGAGTAGAGGGGACTATCGAACGTGAAGGACTAGGGCATGAGGTTGAACTCGAGGCCGACTCGCGAAACTTCCAGGTGGCCCTGAGTAGAGAGCGCAAGCTTGGCGCCCTTTATTAGTGTTGCACCCCGGCCCAGTACAGTCTAAAGGGTAATTAATGATGCCATGAAGCAGAAACTTTGGATTTCATATAAGCCCAAATGGTAGACAAACCTGAACTCCTAATATAAATACCTACCAAGTTCAATGGCACCTTTTCTAAATAGCGTGTAACACAAGTTACTTATCTTCTTCGTCCAAAAATGCTGTAAACATTCAATACGACTTTAGTAACTTTGACATCAACTTGTGTTAAGTAAATCTTTTCACCCCTTGCTCCTTTCCTGCTTGTCATAAAGAACTAGAAAGATTGTAGGCTTAGATTCAGACTCGGATATGGGAGAACTTCATAACCCGGATGTGATTAATACCCTGGTGGGTAATGCTACATTCCGATTTGGACCTCTATACACCCTAGCCAGCAGATGTAATCATTCTAAACTCACAGAGGTTCTGGTGTCTCAGATCTTGTTAAAACATTAAAAAACATTTAGGTGAGGGTAGAACCTGATTCTCACATGATCAATAAATTATTACAATTGATCCCTCCCTCGCCTTCAAGTTGCCCAGATGCAGTCTCGGGGATGTTCATATTTATTAAGTGAACATTCACTATATCGTCGGTTCTGTATTATCCTATCCACTTAGTGTTCTCCTTTAATTGTATCATCCGTTGATTGTTCACGTAATATAGGTCGTGGCTCGGGGTCTGAGCGCACTTGGGATAGTAGAGAGTTGTCTTGATTTGAGTAGACGAGACTAATTTGGAATAACAGGTAAACGCCTACAGAAATGTCAAGATTTTTTACGTGTAAACTGATGACTTTCGTGGACTTATATTGTATTGTGAACTAGTCAAGCCTATTCTAGCGGCGTTGTGCATCGATATTCTTGAGTCCTGGGAAGACTTTAACGCTGACTTAACAGGATTTTATAACTTGCTAGCCTGTGCTGGTGTAGTATTGCTGAGCCTGCTGAGATAGGCTAATAGATTCCTATAGAAGATTCTGTAGCTTTGTATTGCCTTAATAGCTAGTTGTATTGAGCTGTAGTGAGGGACAAGCCTGAGCGAGTGGGATGTAGTACGTTAATATAAAGAGGGTCGATATAGTAGCTGTAGCAAAAGAAGAATAGACTAATTCCTATTGAAATGTAATTTCTGCTGTTCAAGGCAATCTATGCTTATGGTAGTAAAAGGGCCTAGTTGTTTTGGAGGTATAATGTGAAGTATCAAAGGTAGGTTTGTATTTCTTAGTTGGAATATTACTAAGCTCTATTAGTTAGTCTCCGGGTAAAATTCAGTGGATGGCTGCCAGGTGATAACATGTGTGATATACTGCGGCCTAGAAATGACTGTTGAACGGTAGGCTTCGGTTTAAGGTGGTGGCCTGTAGTATCTTATTGTAGGCAGATATACAAGCGAGAAAGGCTCAGGCTATATCTTGAGTAGTAAAGGACTTGAAAGATATGGACGTCTTTCACTTTGATAGGCATTCTGTAATACATGTAATAATAGTATAGCTATTGGGTACGGGAAGGGTCACAGCAAAATCGACTGTAGTTTCTTGCTAAGCCTATCAGGGAGAGGGAGAGGGGTGGTGGGCGATATCCTTGTCCGCACTAGATTTTACTCCAGCTGTAAGTGCCACAGTCACCTATAAAATAACACATATTCTTAGGTAGCTCTAGTTAGGCCTAAGAGTAGTTCACTAGGTCTAATGTATCAGTGATTCTAGCTTGGCCTGTTAGGCTTAAGTTGTGAAAGGCCTATATTATGAATTTTATCCAGGAAATCATAATAGACCAGCCGTAGAGTTGAGACAGTATTCATAGATCTACTAAAGCAAGCCTTAGGGGCTCAAGAATATATATTAGGGCTGCGTCTGGAGATACAGTGGGTATTGGTACGTTCCCTATATATTAATTCCATAAAAGCCCCTCCTAGACACAGATAGTCTTAGATAGTTTCTCTTCCTTTTCCCCTCAATGCACGTATTCTGAATCTCCAAACCTGCTACAAAGAAAATCTTGTGTCTAACCGGTGACAATATATAAGCCTTTTAGTTTACCACTAGCCACACTTGTTAGTATCCCTCACGGGTTTTTTAATATTGTGTTCTCAAGGGTTTTAAGTCTTGATAGGGGGCAGGGAGTGACCGTGACCCCTATGCTATCAGGATCTTCATCAGGTTTTTTTGGCTGACAATGAAATCCTTGTCATAAGGGCTCAGCATCTAGTATACCCTCGATTGCAATATATCATGTAAAAGGGCACGTACGAGGTCTTGGTCTCACTGTGGCTGACTTGTGTCGTCCTAAGTTTGTGTACCAGTGCGAAGTCCAGCTCAGATACTTCATAGGACTAGTATCATCAGTAGTCTGAGAGCGTCTGCTATTTCTGAAAGGAGACAAGATGATAGTGATCAGTATATACCTGAAATGTGACACCTTCCAGGAAGGTGTGCTGATGTTTCAGACAGGAATAATTTGACAGCATCTATTTGTCATGGATCACGTAGCCGACTTCAGTAGGTTTTAGCTTATATGAGAAGTATACTATCAGGCACTAAAGGGGGTTGGGTTCTTATTATCTCAGGAAGCTTCCCATCGCTCAGCCAAAAGTATCTACCTTGATAATAATTGGACATGCATTTGTTTAGGTGGCTAGAACTAGTGCAGACATGAGTATATAGCAGAAGACATCAAACACTTCGCATTGGTCATAGCTCTACATGAATGGGTGGTTCCTTTTAGTCAGAACTGTCAAGGGCATGTCTATTTCTGAGAAACCTCGGATAAAACAGTGATAGAAGTTTGCAAAGCCTGGATATATGTGTAGCCCATGTATGGAGGGTGGTGTCACAGACTCCAACTACACCCCGACCTGACTCCTGTTATCACAGACTGCCCAGCCCCATATCACTGCTCTGTTATCCATGCCTTGATTTCCCGCTGACTATCACTGCTGTTGTAGATATATAGTATGATAAGCCCCTTCTGAATTCCCAAAACTTCCTTCTTAAAGCTACAGGAAAAGGGAGTAACCCTAAGCAACCCTCGACAATTCTCAGAGAACAACAAGCAGAATATAACAAAACACCGACCCACGACAATGGACGTCATGTCCATGTTGACAAAGAGCCCCGAGGTGCAGGAGTGCGCCTTCGAAGCATGAGGGAGAATCATCAACAGGATGATTATCTCCTGTATGGAGTAACTCGAGGCCCAGGCTGGGTGCAAGGCTGACCAGGCGACCACGGAGACCGTAAAGCGCGAGATGCTTGAAAGAGCAGAATAAGTGGTCAAATACGTTCTGGCAGGATGTAGAAGAGGCTAGAAGGAACAGCCAATAAGCGCGCCGGCGGAGAAGGCACAACCAGAGCCCTGCGGACAGCGGGAAAGGCAGCTCCATCTTTCGCGGAGATGGCTAGTAGACCCGCCTAGAAAGCGACAGCCAAGTAGAGCGCTGTCAACCCCTCAAAAAGTCCCACGGGGCCGCCAAGAAGGGCAGCGAGTGGCAGGCTGTCACGCCCTGCAAGTCAGCTGTGGCTCCTCCGAAAGGGGGCTTCACGCAGCCAGTGGTACGCCAGGATCCTGGTATGAGTCAGCGCGGACAACGAGATGCGCAGCTGCGAAAGTTTCTGATGTTAAACAGACTCAGGGAACTGGAACCAGAGATCAAAGGAGCTTTAAAAGAGGTGAAAAAGACCAAGAGTGGTTTCGTACTCCTGGCGAAAAAAGACAGTCGCTCGACTCTTCTGGAGAAGAGCGACAAAACCAAGAACTACATCGGGCCAAGTACCGAAGAAGTCCAGACAGTAAACTCGGACGCCTAACTTGTCGGCCCTGTCGAGGGCCGTAGAGGTCTCCGAGGAAATGATTAGGCACTGCTTCATATAGGCCACCCGGGCAGCCCCAGTCAACATGACTGAGAAAACCCAGGGCAACGAAAAGACCTCCATAGTCAAGATCCCGGCTATGGGCACGAAGGTCCCCAGACAAATCCAGATGGGCTCGAGGCTCATTTCAGTACGACTGCTGGCAGAGAAGCCAAAAGTCGCGCCCCAGCGCTCCCGATGCTTCGGGTGGCACGACTCCAAAAGATGCTCCAGAGCGCAGCTATGCAAACACTGCGGCCCCAGTGAAAATAAGAGCAGCAAGCACCCGAAATGCTGCGAGGTGGAACACCAGTGCGTTTCCGTCTGCTTCGTCTGCCGCGGCCCACATGCGGCCGACTTCAAAGAATGCCTCTTCCGCAAAAAGGGAACGACTCTGGAGGAGAGACAGCAGATAAGGAGGTCCCGACAGAAGCTCAACGCGGAAAAAAATGAAGGTATGCCCGAAGGGAAGCGCACAGGCACAGGTACGGTCCGAGGACCAAATGGGCTGCACCGAGGCGCAGGACACAGCAGGAAGCTCCAAGCTGGGGAACCAACTGGTACTCGTCTCCAGTGCCATAGTCCAGAGTACCGGGGACAAAAGGAAAGCCTCAGATTCGATCAGCTCTGAGGTGGTCCTCACTCTGCCCGCCCCCCAGGGCCTGGGGAAGTCTGTGCGCAAGAGGGCGCGGCAGGAGGAGCAGCCCTGAACCTAGTTCGAATGATCTCGGACTGAAGGGGCCGCAGCAGAAGGTGTATGATTTGGCAGTTTAATGCTGGCAGAGGACAGTCGAATCACCTGCCTCTAATTGAAGAGGCAGTGGAAAGAGGGGTGAATGTCTTATGTGTGCAAGAGCCGTATATTGGCAAACACCTAGAAGATATGAGGACGGTCACGCACCATGCATACAAACTCACAACCGCGCTGATGAAGTGGGACACGAGACCAAGGATGTTGACATATGTCAGGAACACGATAATGGCTACACTGGTCCTGCAACGGAGAGCATGCGGACGTAGTTATCGTGGAACTGACCGGACAAGGCCTACACACAGCCAATGTGTACAACGCCAACCCAGGTGACACGTCCCGAAGAGAAGCTCTAGAACGGGCCCAGAAGACAGTGAAAGGCAAGAAAATGGTACTCTGTGGTGACCTTAACCTACACTTACACATGTGAGACAGTAAGAGAAGTGAATTAAGCGAATCCGACTTGCTGCATAGCTGGCTAAGCGAAGAAGAAATCACCTTGCTCAACGAGCCGGACGACTACACTTGCTTCCATGGCAAAGAGTCTTCGTCGGTGATCGACCTGACATTCGTACCAAGCACACTGCTGGGCCAAAGCAGCTGCACGACCAGAGTCATGAAAGAACTCATCTGCGGAGGTGACTATCTCCCCCTCAGCACCACAGTCGACGGCTTACAAATCGACGACGCGGTAAGGGCTACATGGTACAATATGAACAGACTCGTCCCAGAGAAGTTCACCAGATCCTGTACCAGAGAAAGCAACCCCCTACATGCGAGGGCACCCCTAAGAGAGGAGGAGATCGAGAAATTCACTGCGGACCTGATTAGGGCTTTGACCAGGGCACTCGACGAGGCAGCACCTTTTGTCCGAGGCAAAGTCACGGGCAAAAGGTGGTGGAACTTGCGATGCACGTCTGTACTCAAAAAGATGAGATCAGCTTGGCGAATAGCCGAAGACGACAGTTTCAACGACACGAGCTTTGAAGTGTACAAGGCCAAGAGGAAACTTTTCCAAGCTGAGATCCAGTCAGCCAATCGGGAGTTATGAAGGCAAACCATCGAGAACATGGCGGAAGCCGCCGACGTGTTCAAGATGGCTAACTGACTTGGGAAACCAAGCTCGGCTAGAGGACTGCCCCCGCTTACCCACGAGAGCGTCAAGAAAAGGACGGCACGGGGAAAGGCTGAAACCCTCTTAGACACCCACACCCAACCGGCAGATGACCAGACGGGAGTGGGAGAGGAAGCTAACCCGAGAGAAAGACTCTGGGAAGAGCTAACCTCAGCAGACGTAAAAGGCGCGATCCTCCACGCTGGAAACACAGCGCCCGGAGAAGATGGCATCCTGAACAAAGCCTGGAAGCTTGCCTGGGCGACCTTGGGTCAGTGCATAGCCAAGCTTTTCAGCAGCTGCCTGGAAGCCGGGTGCCACCCAGCGGCCTTAAAGTCCGCAACGATGGTGACGATCCCGAAAGTACAGCGAGACGAGACACTCCCAAGGAGTTACAGACTGATCTCGCTCCTGTCAACCCTGGGGAAAGGCCTCGAGCGTGTAGTAGCAAGAAGGATGTCTACCCAAGCCGTCGAGCTGGGCATCCTCCCGGCGCACTACGCCTCGGCAGCCCCCAGAAGAG